>JAZKJV010008966.1:0-291555 GCA_037367405.1 Ottelia alismoides | reverse complement strand
TAAATGGATAAAATTTTACTGAACTTTTCGATGAATTTTTATGAAACAGTTAATAAGAAATTTATGTTAACTAAACAAATGCTGAAGGTTTTCAGCCCCGCAGCCTACTCCTCCCCTCCCCTTTCCATCCCACGCATCGCGACGCCGACTCCCTCTGCACGCATTACGGTGTTGACGACACCTATTTCCGCGCCACTTTCCAGTACGTGTCCCCGTTCTTTCACACCTCTCCGCCTCCGGCGAGATGAATAGTGGCATGCCGCCGATGGGTTGACATGCACAATTGATGAACTTGACAAAACCGAGGTCAGCGAGCTTGGCAGAGGGGAGGTGCGGGGCCGGAACGAAGGTGCTAGAGGCGGAGGGGAGGAGTGAGTGCGAAGGAGAGGTACTGGGGGTCGAGAGGGAGGTGCGAGACGGAGAGGGAAGTGCTGGGGGCGGAGAGAGAGGTGCGTGGGCGGAACGGAGGTGCTGGAGGCGGAGGAGAGGTGCTGGGGTTCGAGAGGGAGGTGCAGGGCGGAGAGGGAGGGGCGGAGGGGAGGTACGAGGGCGATGGAAGGAGCTCGAGGCGGAGGTGGAGGTGCGGGGCGGTGGAAGGAGTTGGGGACAGAGAAGAAGGTGCAGGCAAGGCCTTAAATGTCGGTTTCGGGCACCATTTCGTGACCGACTAAAACGGAATTTCGATCGAATTTTGATCGAAATTCAACGGAAATTTTGATCATTTCGGTCATTTTTTGTACTAGGGCCCCCATATTTCGGTCATTTCAGCCATTTTGGTCAAATTTCGATTTCGATTGAATATCAAAATTCGACCGAATTTCGCTGAAATTTGGGTCCATGGGTGCAGGAGCGGAGGAGAGGTGCGAGGGCGGGGGAGGAGCTTAGGGCAGAGGGGGAGGTGCCGGGGTGGGAGGAGGAGAGGAGGTGCTGGAGGAAGAGTGGAAGGTTGGGGATGATGAAGAGAGGGGGAGGAAGAGGATTGACTTTCCAGCCTATATTTTTAAATTTAATTCCTAATGTGTCCCTAAAGTTAACGTCTGTTTGAGTTGGGGATAGACGACAACTAGCTCGAGGGGCACAAGTGATAGAATGGCAAGAACTCGAGGGTACAACTGATATTCTCAAAAAAGGAAGGGCATAACTGATATTGGAATATCTCGGAGGGGCACAACTGATAAAAACCCTAACTACTTATTAATCATCCCATCTTCTCACATAGAAATTAACAATGTTTTCATGGGAAGCCTTCGGCGAAGTCCTTCAGCAAAAATATCTGCAAGCTGTAACTCAGATGATTGCATTGCGGATGGTGTCAAAATCAATCTATGTGTGCTTAGTTTTCCCTTGAAACACAGGGTTGGATGTGGCAAGTAGCAGACTTCTTGTCACAAACTGGGACTGAATAGTAGTCTGGACACCAAGATTTTTGAGAGGGGACACACTCTATGCAAATCTCACAAGTGGTTTGAGTAGTGGCGTAACATTTAGCATTTTTATTAGATTAAGCAATTGCCAAGTAGCCATATCATAATCAAGGTAGCATAACCAATGGCAGATCTTTTGTCATCAGCAGAGCTAGAACTGTCTGAATAGAAGTAAACAGAGAGGTCTTGCTGTCTGTTGTTCTTGAAGAATAGCCTTTTCCCTGAATAACCCTTTAAAAAAGTGAGTAAGATATACTCATGTCAGTGACTAGAGCAAGGCTTCTCTATGTATTGACCAGCACACTAACAACAAAATTGGTATTTGTTTTGGTAAAGGTCAAACTCGTATAACTTCTAGTATTATCAAAAGGTAGACAATTTAGAGTATTTGTCATTACAAAAGCATCAATAAGAATAGAACAGGGGTTGAATCCTAGTACGAATGCATCCTCAGGTAACTCGAAAACAAATTTCTCTAAGAAAGAATCACCTCCTTAGAATTCTCGCAACCTCAATTCCCATAAAATAGTGTAACTCATACATCCTTTGTAACAAATATCTTCTGCAAGAAGTCCTTTGTCTCCTGAATGTGATTGATGTGATCACTAATTAAAATCATGCCAGCATACACCTTCAGAATCACATATCTACTCCTTTTCTTCCTGTTAGAGTATTTGGAGCATGCGTCACTTATGTAATAGGTGGGTAAATGGATCCCTCCAGGGTCCATTTACCCCACCACTGAGTTTAGTCCCATACCGCCTAGTGGTGGGACTTGGAGGTCCTGTGGAAGCTATATAAGGAGCCCCAGGCCTCCTGTAACAGATGAGAGAAAGTCAATAGACAAACATGCCCCGTTGAGGGCTTCTCCCGTGGTTTCATCCCGCTCCTCACGGAGTAGGGTTCCACGTAAAATCCCGCTGTTCTTCTTCTTTATTTATCTTTTCCATGTTTACGCTTCCGCTTCCGATTTTCTAACATGGTATCAGAGCGGGACGATTCTCGAGGATTTCGTGATTCGTTGTTTTTTTTATTCGAGATTCTATTTCGGTGTTGTTACTGTTGAAGATTGAAGTTCGGGTTTCAATATATTCTTGAAGATCTTCAACATATTTTCTAATCGAGTTCCAGTTTTTTGGAACCCGAATCCTCTTGGCGCCTGAAGAACGAACATCTCAAGTGGTGCATCTGAGCACCTTGCGCACGAAGCCTCCAGGCGGTGCGCGGTCTACAGCGCATCTTCTCTCACGCGCACCTTGGCTCCTCTCCAAGTCTTTGTGCGCAAGCTTCGCGATTCAGATCTCCGGAACCTCCAAGCGTCGCACACCAGCAACCCAGGCACGGACCCAGGCGTCGGCGACCTCTTGCCGAGATCTCTCTCTCCATGCGGCGAAGCCACCTCCTATCTCCAGCAGCCTCCAGGCGGAACCGCACAGGCACGGGACTCCTTCTCCACTGCCCGATTCCATTGGCGGCACCCTTCAGCACCTCCTGCAGAGGTGCATCTTCTCCAAGTCCTCAGGCGATACCTCCACCGGGCGATCTCTCCATCTCCTTTGCGTGATTCAGGCGCATCTGCGCCGCTCCGATGGCGGTGCACCACCGCGCGTCCCCTGCGCTCCCTCCCAAGCTGCCCCAGGCGGCAGAATCCATCGGTGCCTCCTCCAACAGGCAGCGGCGCTCCTCCCTCAGGCGGTGCCCCACCTCGATCCAGGCGCATCTCCAGGCCGCTCCAAGCGGCGCGCATCTCGGCGGCGCAAGTCTGCATCCCCTCCTTGCGGCGGAGGCTTCCATCGAAGAGAAGGGTTTCCTCACTGGGAACCCTAGCGCTGACGGTTTTAAAGCCCTATTGGGCCTCTGAACTTTCGGGCCTGTATAGGCCGGGAGCTATTAAGAAAAAAAAATGAAGCGCCAAGAGGTGAGTTAAAAAAAAAAGAAAGAAAGAAAGGGGTCCGTGTATAAAAAAAAAGAGAGAGGATGTCAAGTTTTTGAAAAAAAAAAGGAGTTTTAAAAAAATGAGAGGAGAGATTTTTTAAAAAAAAAAGGGGTGTGAGGTTTTTTTTAGGCCCAAATGGGTCAAGGATTTTTTGTTTAAAAAAAAAAGGGGCGCGTACATTTGAAAAGCCATACGCATAGTAAAAAAAACGAAAAAAAAAGGCGCGTACAATTGAAAAGCCGTACGCATTAAAAAAAGGGAAAAGAAAGAAAAAAATGTTACAAAAAAAAATGGTGGTTTACAAAAAAAATGATGATAAAAAAAAAGCCGCAAGTTCATGGTTTGTTTTCCCCATATATGTATTATCTTGTCTTCTCCCAACGTGGTCATATAATGTCATTCCGACCAGTATGGGAGAAAGGGGGAGTATATGTAGAGTCACAGGTCTTGTTCTAAGATTCAGATATCAGATGTTGCAGACCAGTCAGATATTCAGACTCTACAAATTTCAGATTCAGACTCGACGATGACGCATGCCAATCATTTGTCATTCTTGTTGGTCGGCCAGAGCTTTCATGTGAGCCATAGGGACTCCATAGCAGAGGACTATTCCCTATGCCATTAAGGGCAAGGGTTTTCATGTGGTATCATAGGGACTCCACAGTAGAGTACCATTCTCTGAGCCAGATAGACACTCCAGCCCTGTTCGTCCTCCTCACATGCACGCCATGAGAAGCAACGTCCTCGACTGCAGCAGCTGTGTGCGTTGGGTTGATATTGTCTGTAGTGTCATGTATTGTGAGTTGAGTTTCTTCCTGTTTGTCCAAGCTGAGCATTGCATGCTCCAGCTTGAGGGGGAGTGTTAGAGTATTTGGAGCATGCGTCACTTATGTAATAGGTGGGTAAATGGATCCCTCCAGGGTCCATTTACCCCACCACTGAGTTTAGTCCCATACCGCCTAGTGGTGGGACTTGGAGGTCCTGTGGAAGCTATATAAGGAGCCCCAGGCCTCCTGTAACAGATGAGAGAAAGTCAATAGACAAACACGCCCCGTTGAGGGCTTCTCCCGTGGTTTCATCCCGCTCTTCACGGAGTAGGGTTCCACGTAAAATCCCGCTGTTCTTCTTCTTTATTTATCTTTTCCATGTTTACGCTTCCGCTTCCGATTTTCTAACACTTCCTAACAAAGATAAAGTTATAGAATAAATTATGAGAAGAAGCCAATCTTTGTGATCTCGTTACTAAGCTTGTCCACCATGCTTTAGAACTTTACTTGAGCACATAAATTGCTTATTAGCTTGCACATATACATCCCTTCAATCATATTACAAGAAGGTAAGCATGGTTAATATAAAGGAATGCATCTTTATATCAAATTATAGGAATAATTATTTCTTGTTTATAGTTACAGGTAGGACAGACTGCAATCTAAACAAAGGTGAGACGAGCCATATGAGAAAGTCTCAAAGTAGTCCACACCATAGGCATGATTGAAGACTTTGGCCACATAATTGATCTTCCGATGTTTGACTAAACCATTAATAAGGTATTTGACAGTGTATACCGTTCGGATTGCTACAACTATGGTATGCATGCTTATAATCTACAATAATTCGTCGGAGTTGCCAAACATAAATTGGCCAAGTTAGGGCCCAATCAATCAATAGAAGGATAATGTATTATGATACAAAGACTTCATGATCTTATAGGCTTGTATAATGCAGTTGGCAGTTCATCAATAATATGGCTACAAAGGATCATATTATGTCTCTGATAGGGAGTCAAGCATGATCTGACTGGGTCTTATCTTGATCACCCACCTGCTTATAAACAGAAACCACATGCGTAATGTGGAGCAAATTGTGAATGCAATTGAATGAATTATATTCATAGGGTAGGGTTTCTTATGTAACATGAAACTCTGAGACCCAATAGGCAACAATTAAATAATAGTCTTAGATAGTTACAAAAAGTAGAGAACAAGAAAATAATTAGAAAACGAAACCATGTCATTTACTATTGTTGGAGGAAGAATAGAATTGTGATATCATTATTGTTGGAGTATATGTGTTGTGTGCCACTTGAATTGTAGATGGGTAAATGGATCTCTCCAGGATCCATTGATCTATTTACCACATCCAAGTCTTTAGTCCCATATCTACTAGCTGGGAGATGTGGAGACTTAGTGAGGGCTATATAAGAAGCCCCTCACCCCCTGTATTCAGACGAGAAAGTGCAATAGACACAACCATCCCTTTGAGGCGTTCTCCCGTGGTTTCCTCTCGCTCTTTAGGGAGTAGGGTTCCACGTTAAATCCCATCTTCTTCATGTTTATATTATTTTATTATGATACGCTTCCGCATTCCTATTTTCTAACATGGTATTAGAGCGGATTGATTCTTGAGGATTTTTATGTTCTTTATTGTTTTATTCGAGATTTAATGTTGGAGTTCTTGTCTTGAAGATTTCTGTTTGAAGATTATTTTGTATCATTCATGATCGGTTCAAGTTTGAGAAGCTCTGGGGTTTCCGAATAAACCCTAATTTTTGCATGTCGTTTGTCATCAAGTATGTGGACTTTAGAACCCTAGTCGCAGCTTTCTCCTCCAGGTTCCAGGGAACCCTAAGGTTCAAACGCGGTGATGCAACCCCTCCAGGTTCCTTGTGATCTTCCTACCCTCTAGGTTGTACATTCCAGTGCTTATCTCCTTCGCGATTGCGTGCGATGGCGCACCTCATTTCCAAAGCCGCTACCCCCATCACACATCATGGGCTGCTCCAGTTTGGCGGTGACCTTCGAGGCAGCGTGTGTTGTCCCTGGCGAGTTCCTCACGGTATCTCCTCCTTCCAGATCGCGCCCCGATGGCTTGCCTTTGCGTGCGAGATCCAGCAAGACCCCATGCATATCTCTTCTTCATTCTTAGTCGGCGGAGGAGCCTCATCGCCGTGCTACAGATTCCATTGCGCGCTCCTCCTAGAGTCGTACACTTGGCGGGGGTGTTACTCCTCTGCTACTAGCTCCAGGCGACTCTTCAGGTGGAATCTCTTAAGCTCCTCTGTCCTCCAAGCATCGGCGGGCGGCTGTACAGATCTGTGCCTCCCTCTTTGGCTCATCCAGGTGCAACAGCGGTGGCACAACACCATCCAGGCGGTGTGAGATGCGCGAGCATCACATCTCCAGGAGGATCTGCTTCTCCTTCGCATGAATACATGCGATCTTCGGCGGCATGATTCCCAGCAGAGGCAGCATCTCCACTTGCCAATCCTTCTTCGTATGATGCCCCAGCAACCTTTAGGCGACGCATACTCGCGCAGGACCCCAGTACCCCAATGGCGACGTATTCTCGATCTCCCTCCACATCGCGTGACGGCGAACCCTCTCTCTAAAAGGAAACGGCGATGGGTTTCCCTTCGTGGGAACCCTAGCATGCATAGGGGGTTTCGATCATTCTTTTGGGCTTTAATAGCCAGGGCTACTTCTATTCTAGGCTCGAGTGGGCTGAAGGTTTAAAAAAATTTGAAAGAATGAATGAAAAGAGAGGTTGAGAGATTCTGTTTTGAAAAAAAAAAGAGGTGGTGAAAAAAATATACAGGGTTGCAAGGTTAAAAAGAGAGGAATTTGTTTTGAAAAAAAGTTGCATACAAAAAAATCGTATGCGAAGTAAAAAAAGGAAAAAAAGGGAATCATACAAAAAAGTCGTACGAAGAAGAAAATTTTTATTGATAAATTTGATGTGAAAAGCCGAGAAAAATTGTGATTCTTATTTGGTTTCTTGTGTTCCCCATATTATCTTGTTCTTCTCCCAACTTGGTCGATGTTTTCATTCCGACCAGGATGGGCGAAGGGGGGAGTATATGTAGAGTTCCATGCCTCAATGTCAGATCCAGATTCTCCAGACTGCAGATTCCAGGCCATTCAGAATTCAGACTCTACAGTTGATTCAGACTCGAGGTCAGATGTTTCCAAGTCTTCAGTTTCAGACACGCACATGTATGCGATCTTCTTTTCAGATATGCACATGTTTGCCATCTTTTGTGTGGTCCCCATCTTTTGTGTTTCGGTCAGAGTTTTCATGTGTTCCATAGGGACTCCAGAGTAGAGATCTCATTCCCTATGCCATGTTGGCTAGGGTTTTCATGTGGTTTCATAGGGACTCCAAAGTAGAGTACCATTCTCTAAGCTAGATGGGAGAGACCTAGTTCTCCGACGAGGAGACTTCTTCAGACTCCATTCCCCAACGTCCGTAGACTCCAACGAGGATTTAACTCCACGACTTTTCAGTTCGGTCCTATCAGAGATGGAGCAGTTGTCCACATGTTGTGGAAGGTCAGAGTTCTCCAGGTTCATCCAGTTTCAGTGGCTCTGACAGGCACAGTTCAGAGCACACTCAGTTGACTCACACTCTAGCCCGTTTGTCCTCACCTGCATGACATGAGAAGCAACATCCTCGACATCAGCCGGCAGTTGTGCGCGTTGAGTTGATATTGTTAGTAGTGTCCTGTAGCGTGAGTTGAGTTTTCTTTCTGTTTGTCCACGCTACGCATTGCATGCTCCAGCTTGAGGGGGAATGTTGGGGTATATGTGTTGTGTGCCAATTGAGTTGCAGATGGGTAAATGGATCACTCCAGGATCCATTTACCACATCGAAGTCTTTACTCCCACATCTACAATTGGGAGATGTGGAGACTCAGTGAGGGCTATATAAGAAGCCCCCAGCCCCTGTATTCAGATGAGAAAGTGCAACCTTTGAGGCGTTCCCCTGTGGTTTCATCTTGCTCCTTAAGGAGTAGAGTTCCACGTTATATAATGTCTTCTTCATGTTTATATTGTTTTATTCTGATATGCATACGCATTCCTATTTTCTAACAATTATTGGGACCCTAGGGCTCTCTTATATAGGAGAAAAACTCTGGGTAAATTACAAGAGAGGTACATGAAGGAAAGAGAAAAAATAAATAAATATAAAGAGATATAAATATCTCAACATCCCCCCTCAAGTTGGAGCATATATGTTTATCAGGCTCTGCTTGGAACATCTCTGAAAAGGGCCTCTAGCAAGGGCCTTGGTGAAAATACTAGATGTTTGATCTCTAGTAGAAACATGGGAAGCGAATATGAGACCCTTTTGGATCATGTCTCTGTTATAGTAGCAATCGACCTCTATGCTTGGTTCGTTCATGAAATGCATGATTATTGGCAATAAATAGAGTTGATTGATTGTCGCATAAAAGCTGCATGGGAAGAGGAACCTCAACAACAAGATTAGTCAAAACGGATCTAACCCACATCATCTTTGTGCTCCCCTGTGCCATGACCCTATACTCAGATTCTGCATTGGATCTAGCAACCATTATCTGCTTCTTGCTTTTCCATAACACAAGAGAGCTCCCAACAAAAATAGCAAAGCTAGAAGTAGACTTCCTATCTCTAGGGCATCCTGCATAATCTGCATCTGCACAAGATGTCACCTCAAGAGATGTACCTCTGTTGAATATAAGACCAGTACCGAGTGAAGTCTTTAAATATCTCAAAATCATATAGACCGCATCCACAAAGATCTTCCACAAGGATAGTAAAATAAGATGTTTGTTATGTAATATATGCACTAAAATGAATAATAAAGAATGCATGAATAATATATAAATTACACTTATTTGCTAATATAGTGATGTAATTAGTAGGCTATTAGTATGCAATATGTGCACTTGAAGTTTAGTCACAATGAATGCATAAATAATTACTATTGGGAAAAATAAAGACTTGTTTATTCCTTTGAGCCCTAGGCTCTCTTATATAGAGGAGAGACATATGGGCAAATTACATAATGCTGACAAAAGATAAAGAAATAGATAAACGAGTACAGCAACATATAAATATATCTCTACACTTCCCCTCAAGATGAACCATAGATATCTATCGTCCTCAGCTTAGATGAACACTTCTGAAATGATCCTCTAAGTAAGCCTTGTTGAAAATATATGTTGTCTGGTCCCCTGAGCTGACATGAGATGTAGAAATGAAGCCCTTCTGAATCATGTCTCGTATATAATGGCAATCGACCTTGATATGTTTTGTCCTTTCGTGAAATGCAAGATTGTTGGCAATGAATAGAGCTGCCTGATTGTCGCATTTCAGCGACATGGGAAGAGGGACATCTATGCGTAGATCTGTAAGGACTTCTTGAACCCACATCATTTATGTGTTTGCTTGTGCCCAATGTTTAAAAAAACATGAGGCAGTCCGAGGCGTTTTCCTAAAATGTGAGGCAAGGAGTAAGCCTCGAGGTGGTCGAGGCGTAAGCCTCACTTTTTTGGAAACAAAAAGTAAAAATAATGCAAATTATATTGGAATATATTACAACACAAACTATTGCAAGATAACAACATAAACTATTGCTCCTCCTCACCTCGATGCAATGCGCTGCACAAGATGTCCAATAAAGGTTCTTCCTCTTTTCCGTCAACATTTTCCCAGTTGCTTTATAAGCTGAGGCATTATATGTTATCACTTAGACAACATTCTTCTCTCCATACTCCTCAACAACTTCATCAAGCACTTTAAAAAGCATTTGAGCATCTTTAACTAGATCAGATGCATTAATTGACTTCAAGAAGTAAGTGCCTTTGGGATTATTCACTAAAAAATTGATCAATGTGCGTCCTTTCGTGTCCTTCCAACCGTCAAACTTGATACTGCAACAAGTCACAATCCAAGAAGCCTTGCTTCATCAACAAGGGTGGTTGTGGCCTGCTTCTCTTTCTTTAAAATCCATGTTCGTAGTTCATGCATGGTCGGTGGTTTGAAACCCCTTCCATACCCGCATACATCGGTCATCATCGTTAGATAAGGACTTTTAGCTATGTTGAATGATAGTGAATTCTCAAAAAATCTCCCAATGCTTCTGCAAATCCTCTTCTCATCTTTTTTCCAACTGGCATTCAATGTGAGTTATTGTGTGGGAGGATCTAAAACACATGCACCCATACTTGTGCAATAAAAAATCCATTGGTCCTCGAGTTTGCTTGACACTGTTAGAATCTGTCATTGTTGTCATTGCTCTCTGTGACGGTTGATTTTCATCACCTTTCGATGGTCCTTGCATCCCAACTCTTCCATTTCTTCAAATCTTCTTCTCTTCTCATTACCTTTGTTTTCCATGAACATCTTCATCTCTTGTTGAACCTCAATGGGAATGCTTGGACATGCTCTCACATTCTTGCGTGTCTTTGCAAGATGATCTTTTAGTCACTTCACCCCACTGGTGATCTTCATCAAACAAAAATTACATTCAACGTATACGTAGCCTTGTGATGCTCATTCATCTCAAGTTCTTGACGATATCTCCATTCGGGATCCGATCTCCCCCCCACTTTGGCCTTTCTTTCCCATATTTGGAACTTACTCGATAACACAAAAAGAAAGGGTACAAATGTAACCCTTAATTAAACTATTAATAAAGTTATTAAATCAATGAATCACTCAACCTATCTAGGGAAAAGACCATGAAATCAGTACTTTTCTCTATAAGTAGGTAGTGTTGTGAAGTCAATATTTAGTTTTTAGTTGGATAGTTCACTGAAGGACTAAACAATAGTAGATAGGTTAGTTGGGAACTTCAACTTTAATATGCTGACAAGAGAGTAGGACTGCATTTCTTCTAGACTAGTGTATATGAATATGCCATATGTACTATCATGTACACTCTGCTGAACAAGCACATGTACCACTATCCATTGTTATTATCATTTTCTTTTCTTGATTTTTCTAGGTTTTCGTGGCGGTTGTTGTAAAGAGGAAGCGAATGCGAAAAATCTCGATGAAAATGAAAACCTCAAAATAAGCTAAAAGTAGTTGGTGTGGAGGTGGCGACACTTCTCTGTAGAGCTTGCGGTAGTCTTGGTCATCGGAAAAGGAGGATGCGGCGACTCCGAACATCGACGATGGGTTAGGGGGTGACATCGCCCTTCTTCTTTGACTTCCAGAGGCTTGGGCGATGGGGTTTCAAATAGAAAGAAATCCCATTCGGTTTCTGTTTTGGGGTATAAGCTAGGTCACGTGCTTTGCACATTACTGAAAAATTAGAACAAGGACAGCTCCGGTGAGGCGTACGCCTTTGCTTCGCCTCGAGCACCTCACGTCTCGAGCGCCTCCGATGAAGCTAAGGCGTACGCCCCACCAACCAGACCTGAGGTGTGCGCCTCAAGGCACCTTTGCTCCGCCTCACCTCGAGGCGTACGCCTTTGCGCCTCGAGGCGTTGTTTTTTAAAACCATGCTTGTGCCATAGCTCTATACTCAAATTTAGCACTAGGCCTAGCAACCATAGTTTGCTTCTTGTTTTTCCACGAGACAAGTGAATCTCCAACAAATATAGCAAATCATGTTGTGGACTTTCTGTCCTTGGGACACCCTACATAATCTGCGTATGCACATGCTGATATAGTGATGGTGTCACCTCTTCTAAATAATAGCCCTGCCCAGGAGATGATTTAAGGTACCTTAGTATCATTTGTATGGTATCCATATGTACCTGACGAGGTTGTTCCATGAACTGGCTAACCCGACTGATAACAAATGAAATATCGGGTCTGGTAGTAGTAATATAAAAAAATTTTCCCATTAGTTCTCTATATCTTCTCTTGTCCGCCTCATCGGTATCATCATCATACAACTTCATGCTTGGATCCATAGGTGTGGTAGCAGGTCGACATCCAAGCATGCCCCTGTCACTTAGTAGATCAGTGAAATATTTTCCAAAAAATACCTAAGGGTTCCAAGGTCCTTGGTAACAAATCGCGACCCAGAACTTCTTTCGCCCTCTTTATTCCTTGTATGTCATCCCCTGTAATAAGTATATCATCAACGTACACCATGATATCAATCGTACCTCTCGAGGTTCTTTGTATGAAGAGAAAATGACCTGCATTCGATCGTTTGGACCCATATTTTTCAAACAAATCTGAGAGCTTTTGAAACCAAGGTCCCAGGCTATGCATAAGGTCATAGATTGCCTCATGAAGTCTACACGCATGTAAACACTCCCCCTCAGCAGCAAAACCTGGCGACTGTTGCATGTAGACTTCCTCCTGAAGATCGCCATACAAAAAAACATTCTTGACATCAAGTTAAAAAAAAGCCAATCCCAAACCATTGCAATTGATAAAAGAATCTGTAAGGTAGAATGGCGAGCAACTGGAGAAAAAGTGTCAAGATAACCCATCCCATATGTCTGAGTAAAACCTCGTGAACTAGTCGAGCCTTGTACCGATCAACATTGCCATATGTATTATGTTTCACTGTAAAAACCCATTTGCAAGTCACTATAGACGAATCAGGGGGGGTCGGGACCATACTCTAGGTACCTCTCGACTGTAGAGTCGCCATCTCCTCCTCCATGGCTAGACACCACCTGCTATCCATCAATGCCTCTTGGTAAGTTCGTGATATGGCCACGGTGGACAACGCACCAGCAAACCTCTTGACGTCACCTGTCAGACGATCGAAGGTGACATGAGAAGCAATTGGATATGATGAACATGAACGCTTCTGCTTCCTAATAGCAATAGGCACATCAAGGTCATTGTCATCCCTGCCAGTGACATGATCATCAACCACCTGAGATGACCCCTGTTGAGAAACATCGACAGTCCCATCATTAGAGATAATGTTTTCAGAACAAACCTGGTACGTGCTTGAGGTCGGACCATGGATATGAGCAGGAGCAGGCCAAGCTGTAATGTTGTGGTAGTGGTGGAACCAGAATAATGGGAGGCAGTGGGGCAAATGGAGGTAATAGAGGTGGCAATGGTGGTGGTGAACTCATGGGTGAAGGTTGAATATAGACCTTGTTAGAAAATCGGAAGCGGAAGCGTAACATGGAAAAAGATAAATAACACGAAGAAACGGGATTCTTACGTGGAACCCTACTCTGTGAGGAGCGGGATGAAACCACGGGAGAAGCCCTCAAAGGGGAGGATACTTCATTCCTTTTTCTCAACGAGTACAGGAGGTCTGGGGCTCCTTATATAGCCTCTCTAGAGCCTCCAAATCCCACCACTAGGCGGTATGGGACTAAACACATGGATGGGGTAAATGGATCTCCTCCAGGATCCATTTACCCTGCTACAACACAATGGACGCACAACCAAATACTCTAACACTCCCCCTCAAGCTGGAGCATGCAATGCTTAGCTTGGACAAACAGAAGGAAACTCAACTCAACGCTACAGGACACTGCGGACAATATCAACCCAACGCGCACATTGCTGCAGTCGAGGACGTTGCTTCTCATGCCGTGCAGGTGAGGAGGACGAACGGGATGGAGTGTGAGTCAACAGAAGACTCGTCTGACCATCGAGTCTGAAACTGCGCATGAAGTCTCCTCGTCGGAGAACTGGGTCTCTCCCATCTGGCTCAGAGAATGGTGCACTGCTCTGGTGTACCTAGGATACCACATAAAAACCCTTGCCAACATATGGCATAGGGAATGGTCCTCTACTCTGGAGTCCATATGGCTCACATGAAAACTCTGGCCTGACAACTAGAAGAATGATGGGGACCTCTGACAATGATGGCAACTTATGCTCATCTGACAATGACCGCACACTCGTGCGTGTCTAAAACTGGAGACTCGGAAACAATCGTCGAGTCTGAAACCGAACTGTAGAGTCTGTTCAACTGGCTGGTCTGGAAACTGGCATCTGAATCTGGAATCTGAATCATGAACATACCTGTGACTCTACATACATACTCCCCCTTTCTCCCATACTTGTCGGAAAATGTTATCGACAAAGTTGGGAGAAGACAAGATGAAATGGGGGAAAAACAACATGAAACTTGCGGCTTTTTCATTTTTTTTAAGGCCATCATTTTTTTTTGAAACAATTTTTTTTAAAATTTGCATACGGCTTTTCTTTGTATGCGACTTTTTCAAAGAGAACTTTTTTTTACTATACATACGGCTTTTTGTATTTTGTACGCGCCTTTTTTTGTGGGCTTTCAAATAGCCCCCAAATATCCCCAGTTTTTTTTGTTGTTGGGCCGAGAAACAGATGGCCCTTTTTTTTCAATACGGCCCATTTGGGCCTTTCACCTCTACTTAGGGTTCCCACGATGGGACCCTCCCTCTGTCAAAACACGTCGCCCCCCGTGTTGTGGTTTTCGTCTTGTGCCGCTGGAGATGGGAAAGCCTGGGACTGCCGCCTGGGACATGGAGAGGCCTAGAGATGGAGAGAGCGCCTGTGCCTGGGACATGGAGAGGCCTGGAGATGGAGAGAGCGCCTGCGCCTGGGAGGGGCTTCGCGCGAGGGGACTGCCGCCTGACCGCCTGGAGGTTGGAGAGATGCTGGAGAGGTGCATGGAGCGCCGCCTGCGCCTGTGCGCGCGAAGGAGTGCGCGCCTGATGCGCGAGAGCACGACCTGCGCGCCTCGACTGAAGATGGAGAATGCAGCCTCCGCCTGGAGGTTGCTCGATCTGCGCCTAGGGTCAAGGGTTGCCGCCAGCAGGAGGAGCTGCATCGCCAGCGGCAGTGGGAGAGGTCTGTTGCGGCTATCACCTGGAAGGGATGCGCGCCATCGCGATCTGGACTGGGGTTTCTAACATGCTCTGAGGGTGCGCGCAGATGCGCTTGGGGAATCGCGGCTGGTTGCGTATGATGCTCCTTCCTGGAGAATGACCTCCAAGATCCACCTGCAAGGTTTTTCTGTTGGAGATGGGGAAACTGCAAGGAAAGGAGGGTGTTGATGCCGCGTGGTAGTGTTGTTGGAGATGGACTTGGAGATGCTCCTGCAAGGAGCCTCCTCTTTGGCCTTGATGCCCGATGGAGGAGATGAATGTGCAGAATATGCAGGCTGCAGCACAACATAAACAAGGGGTCCAAGAAAACACGCACGAACTAGGGCTTGCTGCAGAGAGATGAACTAGGGCTCGCTAAATCTTGGATCGAGCCGCAGCAACGAATTTCATCGATCATAAACAAAACTCCAGAAAATAGGGTTTCAATAGAAAACCCTAGAACATGATATTGAACTGGAGCAAATGTGGTTGCAAAAATCTCCCGAAAAAAACTCTCGAATCTCGGAAAAGATAACGAACACACAAATCCCCGAGAAACGAACCCGCTCTGATACCATCTTAGAAAATCGGAAGCGGAAGCGTAACATGGAAAAAGATAAATAACACGAAGAAACGGGATTCTTACGTGGAATCCTACTCTGTGAGGAGCGGGATGAAACCACGGGAGAAGCCCTCAAAGGGGCGGATACTTCATTTCTTTTTCTCAACGAGTATAGGAGGTCTGGGGCTCCTTATATAGCCTCTCTAGAGCCTCCAAGTCCCACCACTAGGCGGTATGGGACTAAACACATGGATGGGGTAAATGGATCTCCTCCAGGATCCATTTACCCTGCTACAACACTGTTGGGAAACGTGAATGAGTTGTTTATTCCATAGCCCTAGGCTCTCTTATATAGGAGAGTAGCCTATGGGTAAATTACATAAAGAGAATCACAAGAAAAATAAAATAGCAAAGAAGACACAATAACTAAACATGCGTCAACACTCTCCCTCAAGATGGAACATAGATGTCAATCATGCTCAGCTTGGAAGCACACTTCTGAAATGGACCTCGTAACAATGCCTTGGTGAATATATCTGCAGTCTGGTTCTCTGAAGTAACATGAGATGTGGTAATGAATCCTTTCTGAATCATATCACGTATGAAGTGACAATCCACCTCGATATGCTTAGTCCGTTCATGGAATGCAGGATTGTTTGCAATGAACAAAGCAGCTTGATTATCACACTCCAAGTTCATAGGGAGTGGTACATCTAATCATAAATCTGTCAGCACCGCTTTCACCCACATCACCTCTGTAGCAGCCTGGGCCATAGCCCTATATTCGGATTCAGCACTGGATCTAGCTACCACAGTTTGTTTCTTGCTTCTCCATGAGACTAGGGCATCTCCAACATAGACAGCATACCCTGAGGTGGACTTCCTATCCTTAGGACATCCTGCATAGTCTGCATCTGCGCATGCTGAGACAGAAATCCCCTTTCCTTTCTTGAATAGCAGACCTTTACCTGGAGAAGATTTGAGATATCTAAGTATCATGTGTATTGCATCCATATGCACCTGGCGTGGCTGCTCCATAAACTGGCTCACACGGCTCACTGCAAATAATATATCTGGCCTGGTGATCGTGACATATAACAATTTGCCTACCAGTTCTCTGTATCTTCTCCTGTCAACCTCCTCTGTGTCATCATCAAACAGCTTCATGCTGGGGTCCATTGGTGTCGTAGCAGGTCGACACCCTAGCATACCTGTCTCACTCAGTAGATCTGTGACATACTTCCTCTGTGACATGACTAATGCATACGGATTTCTGGCAAACTCCAGCCCCAGAAAATATCTAAGGACTCCCAGGTCCTTTGTGACAAACTCGGTCCCCAGCCTTTCCTTTGCCTGCTTAATGCCCTGGTCATCATCACCTGTAATCAAGATATCGTCAACATAAACCATGATTACAACAATACCTCTTGCCGTCTTCTGTACAAACAAGGAATGATCAGCATTGGAGCGTTTATATCCTTGTTTCTCAAAGAGGTCTGACAGCTTCTGGAACCATGCTCTGGGACTCTGCTTAAGGCCATAGATGGCCTTATGTAATCTGCAAACCTTGGAACACTCCCCCTCAACAGCAAAACCTGGTGGCTGTTGCATGTAGACTTCTTCCTGCAGGTCGCCATATAGAAAAGCATTCTTCACATCCAGTTGATGAAGTGGCCAGTCTCTAGTAACTGCAACTGATAAGAGGATCCGCAGAGTGGAATGACGAGCCACCGGGGAGAACGTGTCAAGGTAATCTACCCCATACGTCTGTGTGAAACCCCTTGCAACTAGGCGTGCCTTGTACCTGTCAATGGAGCCATCTGCATTATGTTTCACTGTAAACACCCATTTGCAACTGACCGGGTTGACATCTGGAGGTATAGTAACCAAGCTCCATGTTCCTCTAGACTGAAGTGCCGCCATCTCTTCCTCCATAGCTAGCCGCCATCTAGAATCCTGCAAGGCCTCATGGTGGTTCCGTGGAATATCTGTAGCTGAAAGTGCCAATGCAAACGTCCTGAAGTGTCCAGATAGCCTCTCAAAAGACACTGCTGCTGATACTGGATATTTGGCACAGCTTCTCTTTTGCTTGCGTAGAGCGATTGGAACATCCAGATCATCTGTGGTATCAACAGGCTCCTGTAATGCATCCTGCTGAGAAATGTCGTCAGATCCATCAACATTAATATTCTCATTACATACCATAGGCGAGCTAGTTGACTGGTCAGGGCCATGAGCTGTATGCGGCCTGCGGGTGTAATGGAATGGTAACGGGGACACTATTGGTGGCGGTGGTGGTGGTGGTGGTGGTGGTGGAGATGGTGGTGGCGGTGGTGTTGTTGTTGGTGGTGCCATGAATACGGTGTCAGGAGATATAGGTGGTGGCTGCATGTTGCCGGATTCTGAAAAATACATAATGGATTCAAAGAATGTAACATCTGCACTGATCATATACCGCCGACGAACAGGGTCAAAACACTTGTACCCCTTTTGAGTTCTGGAGTACCCCACAAAGACGCATTTGACAGCCCTAGGAGAGAGCTTGTCAGAACCAGGCGACAACTGATGGACAAATGCAACCGACCCAAACACACGAGGAGTAAGATTGAACAGATTCTTGTCAGGATAAATAAGTGAGAAAGGAACCTGTTCATTCAAGACAGACGAGGGCATACGATTTATAAGATAACATGCAGTGAGGACTGCATCACCCCAGTAGGAATACGGAACATGACTCTGAATGAGAAGTGACCTAGTGACATCAAGAAGGTGACGGTGTTTTCTTTCTGCAACCCCATTTTGTTGAGACGTATGAGCGCAGGATGTTTGGTGAACAATTCCTTTAGAGGAGTAGTAGTTGGCTAAACTGTTGGTGCACAATTCTAAGGCATTGTCACTCCTTATAGTTTTGACAGTAGTGGAAAAGACATTCTGAATCTCATTTAGAAAGTGAATAATAATATTTCCAGCTTCAGACTTATTTTTCATTAGAAATACCCATGATGCTCTAGAGAAATCATCCACTAATACAATATAAAACCTGTGCCCCTGATGATCGGGAACACGACTTGGACCCCAGACATCAACATGAAACAACTCAAACTTGGAGGTACTACTCCGACCTTGACTACTGGGAAAAGATGACCTGTGATGTTTTCCCAACTGACATGCCTCACACTGGATATGTGTGTGAGAAAGACTATAAGGTAAGACTAGACGCAACTTCTGAAGCGGTAGATGACCAAATCGCAGATGCCACAGGAGAGGGGATACTTGTTCTGCGGGAGAAGCTGTGATTCCGGCAAACGGGGTCTGGTTCAAACGATAGAGGCCTCCTTGCTCATAGCCATGACCAATCACGTTGCCCGTACGGATGTCCTGAAAAATCAATGAAGATGAATCAAAAATAGCTCGACAATGAAGATCCTTCGTAATCTGACTAATTGACAGCAGATTCATAGAAAAATGCGGTGCATGCAAAACATTCTTGAGCTGCATAGAAGACGTCAATCTGATCTCCCCCTGACCCGTGATAGGAGAATGCGTGCCATTTGCAATGACAACTGTCCGTCCTGGAGGAATCTGGGTGTATCCTGTAAGTAGGCTCTGGTCGCCACATAGATGATGTGTAGCGCCGGAGTTCATGATCCATGGCAGTGTATCAGATCTACTACTGTGGAGTGCAAGTGGACTACCTGAAGTACTAGTAGAGGCCGAGGCGGAAGCAGCGGCATCAGTATGGTTTTCTGCAGTCGGTGCTGGACCAGATGGTGGAATAATGCCCCTGAGACGGGCAACTAGGTCATCGAATCGTTGATCCAATGTAGCAGCAGACGGGGGCTCTATCTGCTCAGCTGCTCGTGCGGATGCAGGAAATCCATGCTTTGAGTAGCATGTATCTTCAGTATGTCCGACTCGGTGACAATATGAGCATGTTGGCCTAGTGCGGCCACCCCTTCCTCGGGGAGTACGTCCACGGCCCTGGTGATGAAAACCACGGCCTCTGTTGGCCGCCATAGCTGAGGGATTCTGACTTGCAGCTGCTGAAGGTACCATGATCCTGCTTAATCTGTGAAAAGCTTCCTCCATGGGAGGAATGGTCGAGTCCGCCAAAATCTGTGAACGTGCTGCCTCATACTCTGGATCAAGTGCAGCGAGAAACACACCCACCATCGTCGCATTCCTGTATGTCTTCTGCTGTTCTGGTGTGGCGGTGAGAGGCATGAAGCTATAAAGCTTCTCAAACATTCCTCTCAATGATGTATAGAGAGAATGTAAGGGGCGGTCGTTCTGCTTTATTGTGAAGATATCATGTTGTAGTTGCAGGATCTTCGTCTCATTCTTCGCCTGAGAATATGTCGCTGCTAGGATATCCCACATGTCTTTGGTTGTGGGTTGATGTAGAATGTCATTGGCAATCTCAATAGCCAATGTGCCAGATAGCCACACCTTGGCATATGCATCGTCGGCCTCCCATGAGGCATGAACTCCAGTCTTCTCTGCAGGCTCGGGCTCGGTAAGAATATGCTTCTTACCCGTAGACTTCATCATACTCATGAACTGCATTGCCCACAGTTCATAGTTCGTACCATCCATCTTGACAATGGGCGCTGGACCACGAAATGCGCCCATAGATGGGATATCAGCCTTGCTTTCTGACATACTGGAGATGGAAAACTGGAGTGACCGAGAGATAACAATCTTCGTCTACAATGACATAGACGGGATTAGTTGCGTGTGTAGACGTCAGGCAACTAACCCCATGTATATCAAGATCTGTGCCCTAGAGTCTTAGGGCTTTGGGGCACGCAGGCACGTGCAGGAAGCACGCACGCGCGCAACTGGATGAAGCGCGGAAGATCAGGCAGGCTGGGCTGAAGCTATCACGTTCGTGCACTGGCGCACGTTGTCGCACGCTGGTGCAGATGCACTGGTGCGCTGACGCACAGCGCGAGGCGCAGGTGCGCTGAGAAGATCGCGCACAGAAGGTGCGCTGAGAAGAGCGCAGATGCGCAGCGAGAGATCGTGCGCAGATGCGCGATGCGTGAGAAGGTGCGCACAGATCGCGCACAGATCGCGCAGAGAAGGTGCGCAAGATGCGCGCAGATGCGCGTTAGGCGTGAAATGCGCTCTGCGCGAGGCGCGCGTGATGCGTGAGGCGCGCGCAATGCGCGAGGCGCGCTGGGGCACCGCAAGCTGGAGACGAAGGTCGGAGAAGACTGCCGGCGGCGCCGAGTAGAGAGAGAGAGGCCGGCGGGTGGGGTTAGGGTTAGGGTTTCGAGAACTCCGGTCTAGGACCGTCGCTCTGATACCATGTTGGGAAACGTGAATGAGTTGTTTATTCCATAGCCCTAGGCTCTCTTATATAGGAGAGTAGCCTATGGGTAAATTACATAAAGAGAATCACAAGAAAAATAAAATAGCAAAGAAGACACAATAACTAAACATGCGTCAACAAACACAATGGACGCACAACCAAATACTCTAACAGATTTCATTATCCGAGTCTGAAGGTGTCAACATGTCACCCGTTGGAGAAAAATACATCTGACTTAAAAAATGTGACATATGCGCTAATATAGAATCTCTTGTGCAACGGATCATAACAACAATAACCCTTCTGAGTTATAGACACATTTGATAGCCCTAGGTGAGAACTTGTCAATCCCTAGAGACAACTGATGGGAGAACGCAAAAGACCCAAAAACACGGGGGGTAAGAAGAAACAACTCCTTGTCGGGAAAAGCAAGGGAAAACTGTATCCCCCTAGCTCTGACGAGGGCATACGGTTCATAAGATAATACGCTGTGAGAACGACATCACCCCGGAATGAATGTGTTGCGCGAATCTGAATAAGAAGGGTACGAGTGACATCAAGTAGGTGACGGTGTTTTCTTTCGGCAACATCATTTTGTTGAGATGTATAAGTGCATGATGTTTAATGAAGAATACCATGAGATGAAAAGAATTGAGAGAGCACACGAGTACAAAATTCCAACGCATTATCGATCCTCACAATTTTGACAGAGGTGGAACAAACATTCTACACTTCTTTAATGAAATTTATAATTGTACTTCCAGCTTTCGATTTATTTTTCAATAAAAAGACCCAAGACATACAACTAAAATCATCTACAAAAACTAAATAAAATACATGTCCCTGATGATCGGGAACACGACTTGGACACCAAATATCAACATGAAAAAACTCAAAAGAGGAGCTATTGCTCCGACTCTGACGACTAGGGAAAGCCGACCGACGATGCTTCCCTAATTGACATGCCTCACAATTGAATTGTGAGCGAGGTGAAATCTAAGGACATGACACGATTTCTAAAGCGGAAGATGATCAAAGCACATATGCCAAAGGAAGGGAGAGACCGGTCCAGTGGAATGGGAGGATAGTCCAGCATATGGTGTTTGGACCAGTCGACGAGTGGTCGTACTGCTCATGGTCATAGTCAATCACCCTGCCCGTAAGGATATCCTGAAACACAAGAGATAATGGGTCAAATATCGCTCAACAATGTAAATCCTTAGTAATCTGACTAATAGACAGTAAGTTCATAGAGAAATCAGGGGCATGTAGCACATTTTGCAACCGTATAGAGGGTTTTAAGGTGATCTCCCCATGTCCTGTAATCGGGGAATGAGTCCCATCAGCTATTACCACAATCCTTCCTGCAGAAACCCGCTTGTAGGCTATGAGTTGATCTCTATCTCCACGCAATTGATGTGTTGCACCATAATCTATGATCCATTCCAAGATATCTGAGCCATGATAAGAAGTAGAGGCATGAATACTACCCGAGGTACTAGATCCTACAGTAGCAGCAACGTCTGAGTTGTTCTATGAACCATGTGAAGGGTGATAGATGGGGGCATGATGTCTCTCAGTTAAGACACAAGCTCATCATATCTCTGGTCTGATGTGGATGAAGGGGTATAGGGTTGAACCTGCTCTGCTACACGGGCAGACATGGAAAACCATGCTTGGAGTAGCATGTATCTTTTGTATGACTAGATCGGTGACAATATGTGCAAGGTAGTCCACGACCACGTCCACCTCTACCACGTGGTCCCCGTCCACGGAACTGAGAATGACCATCTCTTCCATGAGAGGTTGCCATGGCATAGGAATTCGACGTTGGAACAGGAGATGAAATGTTGATCCGGCTCAGTCTGCAAAAGGCCTCCTCCATAGGAGGAATAGTATCATCCGCCGGTATCTGAGAGGAAGTGGTCTCGTACTGTGAGTCAAGAGAGTCCAGAAAGACACCAACCATTGTGGCATTCCGATATGCCTTCAACTACTCTGGAGTAGCCGTGAGAGGCATAAAGCTATGAAGCTTCTCAAACATCCCGCACAGGGTAGTATAATGAGCTTGTAGAGGTCATCCATTCTGCTTTATAGTAAAAATGCCATGCTGGAGCTGCAGAATTTTTGTTTCATTCTTTTCCCATAAATATGTGGTAGCAAGTATATATATATATATATCCCACATGGCTTTGACAGTGGGCTGATGCAGGACATCATTTGCAATCTTTGGTACCAAGGTACCGGACAACCAGACTTGTGCATATGCGTCATCAGCCTCCTATGAGGCATACAACCCTGTCTTCTCCGTCGGCTCTTCCTAGGTAAGAATATGTTTCTTACCCATCGACTTCATTAGGCTCATAAACTGCATGGCCCACAACTCATAATTCGACCCATCCATCTTAACTGTAGGCGCGGGTCATCTGAAAGCGCTTGGTGGTGGGGATATCTACCTTGCTTTCGGACATATTACCTGACGATGAAGACTAGGGTAGTAGGCCAAAGAATGTATTGTCTACACTGATATGAGGGGATTTGGTTGCATGTATAGACTCAAACTGCAACCAATCCCTTCAATAAGAGGGCCCTGGCGCGCGCACAAAGAGAGGGAGACGCTGCAACATCGGCTACTCTGCCCGCAGGGGCTGTCGCGAGAGAGGTGCAGCCCGCAAGGATTGTCGTGCAAGAGCTACCGTAGGGCCAGATGCATCTGCAGGCGCAGACGCTACCATAGGTTGCCGCCTGGATGCTGCAGGCGCAGGCGTGGCTTCGGAGATGTGGCTCTGGCCACGGGAGAAGGGGTGTTGCTTCAGTCGCGAGAGGAGGTGCAGCTTCGACCGCGAGAAAAAGTGCAGTGGCGGCTGTGAACACGAGAGGGCCGGAGGTTGGGTTGGGGTTAGGGTTTCGGGTACGAGAGCTCCGGTCTAGGACTGCTGCTCTTATACCATGTTGAGAAAAATAAGACTTTTTTATTCCTTTGCCCTAGGCTCTCTTATATAGAGGAGAGATCTATGGGCAAATTACATAATGCTGACAAAAGAAAAAGAAATAGATAAACGAGTATAACAACATATAAATATATCTCTACAATTATAAATGCCAATTATTAATCTCATATATTTTTTATTTACAAAGTATTGATATCACCCCATTATTGATTTGAGAGAGAGATTTGGTCAGAATCGTGAATTCTTTGATGGATGTATGCAACATGGTTGATTCCTTCTATATTGTCTTTTGATTGATTCTTAAAGTCCACGTAATTTTTCGAATGATTATTTAGCTTTGTAATCCATCAGACACCCCCTATATTCATATTTATGCACTTGTATAAGGATGTTCGTAGAACGATTACTATGACTAGATGAGGTAGAATCACGAGGCCGACATAATCATGATGCAACTTGAGAATCAAATTGTGAAAATGATGACTTAAGAATAGATATTTTTGGGTGTGGAGTTGCAGGCATTACAGAGTAAAAGTCAACAGAGATATCATGTTTTACACCATTATATATTGAGGTATCGATATAGTGTGATTAATTTTTTGAAACTGTGCGTAATTACCATTATTCTAACTATAAAGTGGAGCATTGAAATTATTATAAAAACCATCATAAGATTTATTTTACGACCGAGATCTATATCCACAAATGAGGATTGATGTTGCTTTCCGTCAAACGTGTTATCTCTTATGGGATTCAAACTCAATAATTTTACTAAAGATATCATATATTCCATCTTGGTGTCATTTTTGGTTTTGACCTTGTGGTTGCGATAACGTGCATGTTATGTAGAATAAGCCATCTCTGCTTTGCATTTCTTGGTTTCATCTTTGCTTTGCATGTTATGTAGGGTTGCGATAACATGCATGTTATCTTTGCTTTGCATGACCTAGACTTGCGTTTGGAATATGAATATTTTGTTTACGTGCATTTATGTGTTGGACCATATATTCTTTTTTAGCATGCAGTCCTACAAATGTGCCTATAGTACATTCCACTGGAAATCATTGATGCATCGTCACCACAAAAGTATTTATTCCGTCTTCTAACTGCAATTACTCTAAATAAATCTAATGATGCTGTAACAACTTTAATAGGGAAAATGACAATGCATCAATTATAAGGCAATATATGCATTTCGAATACTAATATATATATATATATATAGGATTTCTTTCAAATAGGACGCAGTCCTTCCATAGTTAGGAAGGCCAGCCCCTTTTTTGTATAAAACAGGATGACTTTGGTAGAATACATATACAGTTTTGTATTATAACACGCAGTTTTAATGTTTGTATTATAATACATAGTTTTGTATGCGGCTTTGTATTTATAACGTGCACCTATAATACAAACTGTATACGTATTCTACTGAAGTGCTCGTTTTTATACAAAAAAGGGGCGGCCTTCCTGAACTGGAAGGACTGCGTCCTATTTGAAAGGCCCCCTATATATATATATATATATATATATATATATATATATATATATATATATATATATATATACGGGACTTATCCAATGGGCCCTGTGCCCATTTGAGATGAGATAAGTCCGCTCATATTTTACCAATATTTTCTATCATTTTGAGTTCAATGCTTATTTATTTACAGTTGTTATATCATATTCTTACTATTAGTAACTATTTTCATATAAAGAAAACTAGGAAATGATCAATAGTAAGAATAAAAACGACACTAGTAATACGAATAATAATACAACCATTTTATATGAATTTAAGATTTTTTCCTGAAAATAGTTACTAGTAGTAAGAATATGATATAACACTTGTAAACAAATAACTATTAAGCTCAAAATGATAGGAAATAATGGTAAAAAACGATTGGGCTTATCTCATCTCAAATGGGCATAGGGCTCATTGGATAATTTCCCTATATATATTCAAAATATATTTTATTGCAAAATTATTAAATTTTATACATCATTTATGCAATTCATTTGCCATGATTTTTTTGATATATTTATGCTTATACATTTTCAATTGCCAACATTCACTTATGGAAATGAGCAGCTTGTCTACCAACTATTCACGACAAATGTAGTACCTGGTGATGATGAAGTAAAAATTGTAATGCAAATGGCAGAAGAAGCGATATATGCTCAAGAGAGGGATCCTTATACTGCCCTTGCAAACCGTGTTAGAGAGCTGAACTATGGGAATTCATATTTCTTCCGGGTATTTGATTGTTATTTTGATAGTCCTATGTTGTAATCTTGTCACTAACTTTACTGCTTTTCTGTATGCAGCCAATACGAATTCCTGATCTTCGATTGGTGGATCCTATAAAGGCTTGTGAATATTTTAACAACTGCTTCAGGGATCCCTCGACATTTACAGTTGTTTTAGTTGGAAATATTCATCCAGATGTTGCCCTTCCTTTAGTTTTGCAATATT
This sequence comes from Ottelia alismoides, assembly GCA_037367405.1. Lineage (NCBI taxonomy): Eukaryota > Viridiplantae > Streptophyta > Magnoliopsida > Alismatales > Hydrocharitaceae > Ottelia > Ottelia alismoides. The sequence continues at coordinate 265,338 of JAZKJV010008966.1, read as the reverse complement.
TGGTATATTTCATAATGTTTTTTTCTACTATTTCCAATATTTGGTATATTTCCGTATTTCTATTTTCTATGCTCTCTTGAAAAATTCAGTTGTGGAATAATTGAGAAAATTTTGTATAAAATGCTTGTAATTATTATGCATTTATGTAGGGAGGAATACCGAAACCTTCTGAGCAAATTTTGCACTTCAATCGGGATGATTTGAAGGGGCTGCCATTTAATTTTCCCGCAAAGACCATTAGGTAGTTATGCCGATTGAAATTAGGTGCAGAATATTATTCACGAATTGGTGCTGGTCTGCTAGATAATGGCCTCTTTCTTTATCTTTTCTGATTACTTTCGTCTGTCCTTTATAATGTTTAAGATCTTATGCATAACTTATAATTCATATTGGATAGGGAGGCTGTACACAGTCCAATGGTGGAAGCACAGTGTTCTGTCCAGATAGCCTTCCCAGTAGAGCTCAAGAATAGTTCTATGGTGAGTAGTGTAGACGCATCAAAAGAATATATGGGATCTTTTATTTCTTCTTTTTGAAAGAAATATAATTGTTATTTGTTGCTCTTTGCTAATGTCTCTGGCTATATGGAAGATGGAAGAAATTCACTATATTGGATTTCTTAGCAAACTTCTGGAAACCAAAATGATGCAGATTTTACGATTTAAGCATGGTCAGGTAACATTTTCAAAAGAAAAAATATAGTTTCAGATGTCCTGCCTGGTTCTGTAAGTTTATGTTTTCGAAGTTTTCTTATATCTTTTCCTGCATTCATGCATAGTTCAGATCTACTCTGTTGGTGTTTCGGTTTTCCTGGGAGGTAATAAACCTTCCAGAACTGGTGATGTCCGTGGAGATATAAGCCTAAGTTTCTCATGTGATCCAGACATCGCATGGAAGCTCGTATGCTGTTCAGAACTCAAAAGAAGCAGTGTCTATTTCAATTAGCCTTAAATTTATTTTTTCAGTTATTGAATATTACTGTGCTAAACTTACCTGCCATCACTTTGATCCATTTATTCTCTCGCAGGTTGATCTAGCTTTAGCTGAAATTTTGCGTCTTCAGGAGCATGGTCCCTCAGAAGAAGATGCATGTGCCATACTTGAGATTGAACAGAGAGCCCATGAGAACGGACTGCAGGTCAGACTTTGTTGTCACAGATGTCTTCTGCCCATAGCTATTATAATCCTTATTTATTTTTCTAAAAACATAGGAGAACTATTATTGGCTAGATCGAATTCTACGAAGTTACCAATCTCGAGCATATTCTGGAGACGTCACAGAATCTTTTCAGGTAATTACCATTTGCTGAAGGTTCTTACTTAGATAGTATTTGACCACATTCAGCAGGCTGATGAAGAGAACACATGATTTTGTTGCCTTCACTATGCTCAGCTGCTTTGCCAGTCAACTCTTTGATTAAAAGGCCTTTAATTTCTCTGTCAATTTCTATGTTATAGACAAATGGGGAGCTCGTAACCTGAAATGCCTTTAATTTCCATGTCAATATAGACAGTATTTAAGAGATGCTAATAAATCACATCTGCATTTCTGCGGGGAGCTCGTAACCTGAAAAAAAGGCATTAGGTATTTCATAGTATAGGAAGAGCCGAATGGATTCTAATTACTTGGGGAAATTCACTTCACTATGCTTCTACTTCCCTGTTTGAAAGAACAGTGCGCTTGATTTAAATGCTTGGCAGGCACAAGATGATGCTCGCACGAATGTCAGAAAACACTGGACTCCATCTACAGCGCAAATGGCTTTGCAGAGGATTTTGCCTTCTCCTTGCAAAAAGCAATATACTGCTGTAGTTCTTGTGCCTCAGATATCTCATTCAAAGTTTCTCAGATCTCTCTTCTCGTGGACATCGACTGGATTTTCCCGTGATGCAAAGGTCTGCACAATAAACTAATATCTCTATAGTTGTGCTTTTTATTTGGAAGTACCTTTCATGTTATAAAGAATGAGGCTATAAACTTGGAATGACATCTATCACCTGGCATTAAACATTGCTTCGAAGTGACTGCTTCCGTCTGAAGATTTGCATTTCAGTGATCAGAGCTGAAAATAGAGACTAAATGCAACAGCTGCTCAAATAATACATCAAAGTTTTGCATCCAGTGGCCTCTTTTCCTTTAATATAATAGGGTTACAGGAAAACAATACCACCAAATGAAACTAACAAGGTTACTATTACAAGTCATTAACTTCTTTCTAGAGCTTTGTTCATTAACAGAAAAAGAAACTTCTTCTATTGCATTGAGAGTATTTGATCTAAATTTCTTTCTGATATACAGTGTGGGAGGTACCAATTGGAATTAGATTGCAAAGTTTTGAACCTTTCTCCCTCTTCTCCAATTAGTTTGATGCTGGTCATTGACGTCTTTTGGTTCATATGCAGGTTTTGATAGGAGTTGCTAGTACGGTTGTTATAGCAGTTGGAATCTGGAGATATTTGAGAAGTACAAGATCGTAGAAGGCATAACAGGAAGTGTTGCATATTCCAATCTCAAAATACCGTGCAGCTGAGCAACAAAGACTGCCTCTTTAGGGATCGAAGATCATGGAGGTGGTGGAGCTAATCAAATACTAGCATTGATGAATAATTCCGCAGCATACAGGGATCAAGCAGCTGCATTCTTTCGCTAATTGAGGAGCAAATATTCATTCTATTCATTTTGGGCAATTGTGCATGTATTCTTTTTTTCAGTATGCACATTGCAGTGAAATGTATCATCCGTTTTGTCAAACTTCATTGAATTTGCCAGCTCCACCAATTTCATTTTTGCTAGAAGTCAAACGTACAGGATTGTTGGTGTGCTTTATTAAACAATCGGTTTTTGCATACACCATGTAAATCTGTTCAATTACATATATACACCTGAAATCTCCATGCTTGATAATTTCATGAATGCTTCCATCTGTCACCGCAAACAAAACCCTGGCTTTCCAACTTCAGGAAACAACCAGTACCCAGTTCATTCATAAGCTTTTTAGTTTGTTACTGAGTCATCAGCCTACTTTTAGCCTTTTTTGCATATGGCTCTGAAACATCTACCCATGTTGGAACTATAATTAGATTTCAACATGGCATCAGTCATCTCCTTTCTGATATGTCCTGGCAGTGCTGATTGTTGTAAGGTGGGTCAGGGGCATGATAAGTGAAAGGCAAAAGCAATGAAAAGATGCAAACTGTATAAATGTTGGAAAAATGAAGGATAGAATCCCCTTGTAAGCTTTGAATTGCAATCTTGTGAAGCGCACACTGTCATTTGTCATTTAAAAGTTTATTAATCTCAGCAAAATTGGACCAGAAAGTAATTTGTTTTTTTCCTTTTATCTGTCTTCTTCCTCCCATTACGTATCTGTTTTCCTCTTATGACGCATATACCCTCTCCATCGCCTCACCACGTTTTTTTGTTTCTTTGTTATCTCAGTGCATTTGCCATTATTGTAACCGACAAGTCAGTCTTAAATGTCAAACTTGCTATTAACTATAGGAGAGGATGGTCGTGACATTGAGGTTTAATTGGGGGAGGAGATTGCATGTCATTTTTATTGACATTCTCAATGATTGGAGGTGGAACCAAGTTTCAAAATATTTTGTTGTATTGATAGTCTACAAAAGGATGTATCTGGATAATTTTGTATATATTAATGAAAATCATGCAAATAGTTTGAAATTATGATCGTGTAGATTAAGATTTTTAACGTTCTTAGACTCGAATACTTGATATCTATTGCAAATTGTGGAAGAGGAATACCAAGCAAGCATGAAGACATGTAGATTTACAAGGTTCACCTATAATTGGGCTACGTCCTTGAACGGTGATGATCAGTTTTCACTATGTGGAGAAAGAAGAAAGTATAAAGGATTATCCAAAGTACTAACCCTATGTAGGTTTACATAGAACCTCCTTCCACACATAGTACCTAAAACAAATAGAAATTAAACAAATAGGACTTTGTAAGCTTAAATAGGATTTAATGCATATCAACAATCTCGATCTAGAGGTGGTGGTGGAGGAATTGTAGGTGGTATTGGTATAGATGGTGGTGATGGGGAAATAGGTAGACATGTAAACCTCCTCTCCAGAATCTTATGGAGTGAACTTATCACCTTCAGGGGAGAAATACATCAAAGACTCAAAGAAGGTGACATCAGCATTGACATAATACTTCTGATGAACATGATCGTATCACCGGTATTCCTTATGTATCTCGGAATACCCTACAAAAACACACTTGGCAGCTCCATGAGCAAGCTTGTTAAGGCCAGGTAACAACTGATGTACAAACGCTACAGAGCCAAATACACGAGGAGAGATAGAAAACATATTTTTCTCTGGAAACACAATCGAGAAAGGAATCTTCTCATTTTAGACAGTGGAAGGCATACAATTCACAAGATAGCAAGCAGTGAGTATAGCATCACCCGGAAAGGAGTGAGGAGCACGACTCTGAATTAGAAGCGTTCGTGTGACATCAACCCTCTGAAAAGCATTACCAAGTTTCGTTGTGTTGTAGCAAGCCCCTCCTTTGGGCTACTATCAACTACTGACATTGAGCAAGTTCAAATAGTGTTTCAACTTACTCCCAGGAGCTATAGACCATTGCAGGACATACATGGTCTTCTGCTTGTTGCCTTTGATGATAGCTGCCTCTGCTTTGGCAACATGCCTAACTCCACCTTCAATGTTATACCTATATACTTTTCAAGGGATATCAAGTCATATCTCATATGAGGAACATGGCGAACTTTTGTCACGGTCCTAACGACCCCATCATGCATCTTGATATTCACAAAGCCAACTCCTAACATGTCGTATCATTCCTGATGACAACGCTCCTGTCATATATCTTCCTTATAGGTACAGAAGTAATCTTCATTAGAGTCACATTCTAGGAATAGCCTGAATCAAGAATCCATGTGTTGTTGATCACCTCTTGATATGTGACGGTGAGGATCAAATCATCTTTAGAATCTTTGCCTCCTTGAGCCACTGCAACAACTGTGGCCTTTTTCGGGTAGAAGCGATTTACAGGTTCCTTACAGTAATTGCATATGCCCCTAGAATTATGATTTTCGACTTGGATTTTTGCTTCATGTAGCCAAGATGACCATGACTATTTTCATGTGTCATAACCAAACCAGCAGTATCAAAGTCTTGCATCCCGCTAGCCATTTGTTGAAGTTCATGTGTATGCAGACTCATGCACACTTTAATGAGGGTTATCTCTTCTCCTACCATAATAAATGATTGAACAAAATTCTCATACAATAGCAGAAGAGAAATCAATGAAAATAAAGCAATGTCTTCATCTTCAATTTTAATATCTATGTTTCATAAATCCATCACCAATGTATTTAAGCAGTCTGGATGTTCTTTAAGAGATGTAACATCATGCATGCAAAGTGAGAACAAATGTTGCTTTAACAACTTGTTTGTCACAGACTTCATCATGTATAGACTTTCGAGTCAACCATAGATCGGTCTTGGAATCCTCATGGCGACCTCTACGATAATCCCATCAGTTAAACACAGCATTATCGTCGAGTGTGCTTTCTCTTCATACATTGTTACCTTGGAGGGTTTGAGTGCTTTCGCCTTTCGTTGGTCCAGCGGCACCCCGATGCCATGTTACTTCAGAAGCGGCGTATTTTGATCAGTCATAGATTGGATCCATTCCACCTTGTGAACTTCAAGATCTTCATATCGTGCGATGTCTTTTTGATTAATTCTCTTGATGGAACCTGATGCTCCAATTGCGAATCATGGAAGCAGAATATGCACAAACAACCAATAAACAAGCACTAAGACACACGGATTTACTCGTAACTAGGTTATGCCCGTGAGCCACAGCGGTTATCTCCACTATGTGGAGAAAGAATAAAGTATAGAGAATGATTCAAAACATTTACCCTATGGAAGTTTACATAGAACCTCCCCCCACACAAACAAATCATAAAACTAATAGGACTTCAAATCCTAAAAGCAAACATGACTTTGAATCCCAAAAAAATAGGACTTTGTCCGCATGCTTAAATAGGATTCAAGGCATATTAACATAAAATTCCCTCCATATCCGTTGAGCAAGGATATACTTGGTGGGTGACTTGACCTTTAACTCGAGTAGTTGGGTTGCAAAAGAGGAGATGTTCACGAATGAAAGATTGTGGCTAGTCAAAAACAAGAATTTCCCGATTATTAGTCAATCTATCTTCCCCTTAATCTTGGCAGGTCAATGACTTATTTAATCAAGGGTAGCATGCTAGAAAGCATGGCTTGTAATACATATTAAAGTTTGTTGAATCATTGAATCCATATTTCACTCTACAATATTCAAAGTGACAGTCGTTACTGTCAAGTAAAGATTCATCAGAACAAGGTGCAGCAACTTCCTTCATGCTGGAGTGTCCAAATTCGAAGTGATTCAGCGAATGATCGGGTTGGTTCCAGGTATGATATCGATGCCTGTGTCAGCTGAATTTCAACAAATCTTGCAAGGATTTCATGAGAGCATGAAGTTTAACAAAGTTCTTGAGAATTTGGAGACGTTTCCTATGAATACAAAGGTCATGGCAGAGGATGGATTATTTGAGCCTCATCTCAAGAAACTACTTGGAAATACAATTCCATTTCTTTTGATTGAATGTGGCGTGCCCATTCAATTTAGTTGAATGTGTTACCTAGCATTTCTATTAAGAGATATTTACATCTATAATCTTGAGTAATTTCGTAATTATGTACATAACCATGTGTAATTGTGAATTACAAAGGAATCCCGAATAATGTTTAAGTCTTACATGACATGACCCGTGTAAACACCCATTCATTTTTCCGTGAACTTTGAGGGAATACGTCCATCTTCACACTTTATGTTCAAGATAACCTTTCCTTCTCTTCTCCTATCTTCTCTTCCATAGAAACCCATCGCCATCAGGCAGAAGGTGGGCGACAGCGGGGGACATAGGAAGGAGGAGGAGGTCGGCGGAGGAGGTGGGTGACGACAGGAGGACATGGGGAGGAGGAGGTCGGGGAGGAGGAGGGCGACGGCGGAGGACCTGGGAAGGAGGAGGAGGTCGAGGGAGGAGGGTGTGAAAGTCCGGATTTTTGTCTTAAATTCCGGAGTATTTTTAATTCCTGAAAAAATTAAAACCATGTCATTTCGTAGAGCTCATCGAGATCTTTCCAACGAGTCCAAGAACATCGAATTCTGAGCTTCCTAGCTCAAGTTATCGATGTTTTAAGTATAATAGTCGGGACCCATATATGGATTCGAACCAGATTTGAATTCGGACCCATTTCCACCAATCCGTCTATAAATAAGACACGATAGGCTACCCTCTCCAAACCCTAGCCACCACTACCCTTCTTCTTCATTGGAGCACCACCACCTTGATCGATTTTATTATCGGAAGGCCATCATCGTCATCAGAGAAGTAGCTCCAATCAAAGATCCGCGATCACTATCTTGTAGAGGAACTCAAGTTCATTGTTGTACTTACACTCGTTTCTGATTGAGTGATAGAAATATCATTTCCGCGTGAGACGAGATCCCGAGGGAACATCCTCAGAGGTAACGATAAATACCTCCCTCTAGCTGTTGGATTCACATGACCATATCAAAACTCATATGCTTAACCATTCACAAATTGTATGATGTTTGCGTAACAAATTTCAACCTTTACTTGTTGTTGGTTTATATGCGATTCTCGGACCCATAAAGCCATAGGATGTCTTTGTAATGAAACTTTCCCTCCTTGTTGGTTTTATACAAATTTAAATGTTCCCCATTCAACTTCGTATGGATATCTGATATTTGTGTTTCGTCTCTTTTGATATTGGTGTATGATTAGATCTTAAAATTTTCCAACTCCTCTCGCATATGGAGTCATTATTTTACAATCGATTCTAGTTCACAGTGGTGATTTATATCTAAATATTTCCTGTTTTTGCCTCTGGTTCTTGTACATATGGTATTAACGAATACTAGAAACAATCACGCATGATCTTACTTTAACAAACATACCAATATTACTTTTACGATATCAAGTGCACATGAAATTGAAGGTTGCATGAGGGTGATACCCTTACACGTTTCCACATTAGCAAAACATGAGTATTACAATAATGTCAACCAAACTCGTTACTTTCCAGCAACCTTACCGAGATTGATAAGAAAGATTACCCGATATTACTTTATTTGATGAGAAGGTACTTATATAGAAAAACTATTACTCGAATATGATGAAAATACTTATCATTGGCGTTAGTGGGTTTAATGTATATTAATATTGTGGGTTAAATGTTGTAATATTATATCTCATTATTTTCCTTGCGAGGAACAAACATTAGAATCTCCAATTTAGTGATTAGTGGATCCCAATCGACATTTAGTTTCGTTGTTATCTAAAATTATATTGAAAGGTGTAGAGACATTTCAATCAAAACTAACTCCCTCTTGCGTAATTGAACGGAAACTCTATTTTATCGATCTTATTAGAGAATCATCCTTTCTCATAGAATATATGCCTAAACAAAAATCGATGACCTTATTTTATCCTTGTTAGTTTTAATTGAGAAACTAATGTGTCATCGTTTTCTTTATACAAATAGGCATCTATTAAGTTGACCCCACAATTAAGAGTTAATCATTATTAGAGTTAAATATTTTCAGTACAAATTTAGTTAATGGATTGAAGTTCATTAAAATTTTGTAACAGTTAAAAAATATGAACCACTCCTCAACGTGGTTTTCTTATGAGACAATTGACGTGTGCTGTCTAATTAAAGGATCGAACATGAACTTGTTTATATATAATGTTGTGAATATACATCTAAATCGATATGGTTATTTTCTTCTATATAGCCAAAACTCATATCGATCCTTTTGCATTCAAGAGTAAGCAACAGATTGTCATACTTAATTATTTAAACTGAAATACGGTATCCTTGAGATGTAGTTGTACATGACAATTATCAAAACGCGTACATCTATAATGAGTTGTGACCGATAAGGATACAAAAGAAAAATTTAAGATCATAAAGTACAACATATCATTCAGTATATCAACCAATTCTACTTCCAACATGTTGTTTGGGTAGATGGAGTTAGACGCCACAAGGGATTAGGCATGCACCCTTGGGGCTTCGAGTACATGGCATGAAAGTTGCGACGAACGAGTTGGTGACGTGTTACACCTAGCATCCTGGTAGCATCCGGAGTCGCTCGACGGAGTTGGCAGTTGACGCGGTTGGTGTTCTTGGTTTCGCACTTATACACAATATTATAACTCGAAGTAGAATTGAGTGTGGCCTCATCAAATACTATATCGAGTAATATTATTGTGAGTGGTGTTCTGGGATGTGGTTTGAAGTTGGAGATTTGGAGTTGTTTTTTTCCTGTCCGATCAAAAAGAGGTCCTTGAGAGTTATTCAAGATGAATATCAAGTTCTCATGTAGCGGAGGCCTGCGAGTCGCGTACTTGCTTGTGCTAAAATAATACGAGAAATGATTAATGATTAATGATCGAATGCCGGAAATTGTATACCGTTGTGGACTCTAACCAACTTGTAGAAATATCAATATCATTGTGGTAGTACTCAAATGATTATTATATCAATAGATAAAATCAATTGTTATGTGATCCGAGGTGAATCAGAATGACTTGGTGTTTTCTTACTTTCTACAATATATGCATATGTAATTAGATAGAGTTGAGTATACATTTTTTACTTACCTATACATTAGTTATTATAGTGTGTGTCTCGTTACTGGGCTAATAACGTTATCCTCGTGTGAACCCAACATGTGTAGCTAAGCAGCAGTCGCAACAGTTGCGGTTTTTGAGGAGATCAGACTTTCTACTTCATACTTGCACCAAACAGGATGCGTTCTACTTAGAGTAACTTATTTATTTCCGCATTATTTTATGTTCTATCTGAGAGACAATGTAGTGATATATTTGGAGAGCTTCTTCTGCAAAATTTATAATTATATGATGTATCACATTCTATGGACATGGGCTTGATGATTATTATCAATGAGAATGGATGTTGCATTTTACTTTCCATTTCATATTATTCTGTTTTTATTATTTATATTTCAAATGTTGATCTAATGTACATAAGATGGTTTGCTGAGTATCACAGATCATGGGCGTAATTGGACCGTAGCTCCGACGCTCTCGTCCCGTTGGTTTCGGTAGCTGGATGGGTGGGGCGTCACTTATGGTATCAGAGCCGATACTCCATTCTCTCTTTTGCATATTAGATTATCAATGGGATTTGAAATATAAATATAGTCTTTTGCATATTAGATTATCAATGGGATTTGAAATATAAATATAGTGACAAAGTCTTTTGACTTTGTAATTAGTTTAAGGAGAATAATTCAAGTAATGTTTCATGTGTTCATTGTCTCTCTGATCATGGAATTAATTTCTAATATAATGATTCTCGCAGGCAATCATGTCGCCTCGTGTTGACCCTGATGTTGTACAGTAGTTGGCCTTTCTAGTTCAGGTCGTGCAGGGTATACAACAATGTCAGAAGATATTGGAACAGAGGCCCTCAGCAGGAGGACTCCTCTTATCAGCCTGCTCATGAGGAAGAGGCCAGTGTTCATCCTTCAGTGTCTCTTGACCCTAAAAAGTCGGAGGATTTAGAGGCATTGCAAAAATATCAGACGACTTATGTAGCCTACCAGAGGTCTAAGGTACCTCAATTCTTTGGTACAGGCACACCGAATGAGGCTGAGCTATGGATGGATCACGTATCCAAGGTATTACGAATGATCCATGCTCCTAAAGAGTCTTGGCTTACATTTGTGGATTTTTCACTAGCAGGCTATGTTGAACGTTGGTGGTAGCCATCGAAGAGCATTTGAAAGACCCCATAACGTGAAAAATATTTCTTGACGAGTTCCGTAGCCATTTCTACCCTAGTCATTGGGTAGAAAACCAGAGAAGGTTATTTGCAGAGTTGAAATAGGGGTCGATGACATCCCAAGAATATCTCATCCGTTACACTAAGCTCTCCCGCCACTCACCCGTGACTACTGCTTTTCCTGAGGAGAACTTACAGAAGTTTATCGTGGTTTACGTTATGATGTGTAACACCAACTATCTACATTGGATTTCATGTACATCAAGGAGGTAGCAGCTAAGGCTACCAAGAGGGAGGCAACTCAGAGTCAGCTTCATGGAGGCTAGTCACAGTTCCAGCCACAATAGTCAGGTAGATCCAGCCGCCTAAATTTCTACAGATCATGTAGAGAGCGTCGTTTCCACCCAATGACGACCACCCCTACCGCTAGCAGGTTTGCCCCTACACCTACTTTGGGGCAGGGCCTGTAGAGTCATGGTACTATCCCTTTCCGCTCCTCTACACACTCCCAGAGTCGCAAGATAGGAGGTGCTAACCTTGTCCCAGGAGACTCCTTTTCTCAGTCAGGAGATCGTAGGTGTTTCCACTACCAGCAGCTGGGCTATTTCAAGGCCAAATGTCTTTTACTTGCCAGTGGCTCAGGGGACCATCAACAAAGTGTACGACCGACTTTCTCATCTACACAGTCACATGGATCAGCTTCCCATCGTGGAGGTTGAGGTTTTCAACGCCCTCTACCACAGCCAACTTTTAGTGTTGCAGGTTCTAGCGCCCCACCACAACCTCAAGGAAATTTGAATGCAATCACACATGAGCAGGCTCACGCCTCAGGAGCTATAGTGCGAGGTATGATTTCAGTGCCTCGTATATCCTTACATGCTTTATTTGATTCATGAGCGACACACTCCTTTCTGGCACATCGATTAGTATCCAAGCTAAATAAAGAGCTAGTATGTGTTTCATCCTCTTACTACATAAAGAGCCCAGGGGGGAATTATTCATAGTGCACAAGCAGTGGAGGATTTAGCAGTGCAGATTGGCGGACAACTGATGACCGCATATCTTTTACTTATTTAGTTGGAAGATTTCGATGTTATACTGGGTATGGATTGGCTCGAGCAGCATCATGCATGCCTTGATTGCTTCAAGAAAATGGTCGTGTTCCATCTCCTAGGCATATATGTCTTTTAGCTCAATGGGCGTACCACATATAGTGAGGTCTTATATATATCTGTGTTAAAGGCTCAACAGTTTCTTAATCAGGATTGCATAGATTTCCTTGCCTATGTTGTGGAGTTACCTTCAAAGGATCGGATGATTGAAGAAGTTAGAATTACGCAAGATTTTTCTGACGTATATCCAGAGGAATTGCTTGGACTACCACCGGAGAGAGAGATCGAGTTCAAGATCACATTGATCCCTGATACAGAACCATCTCCATCCCTCCATATCGAATGGCACCATCTGAACTCAGGGAGCTCAAAGTACAATTGCAGGAGTTGTTGGAGAAGGGATTTATCCGTCCCGGTACATCATTGAGGAGCATTGGTTCTCTTCGTAAAGAAGAAGGATGGGACCATGCATTTGTGCATCGACTACAAGCAATTGAATAAGAGGACGGTAAAGAATCTCTATCCGCTCCCTCGAATAGACAATCTTTTCGATCAGTTGTAGGGTGTGGCGGTATTCTTAAATATTGACTTACGATCAGGTTATCATCAATAGAGAATTAAGGACCTAAATGTGCTTAAATTCTCTTTTCACACCAGATATGGCTACTACGAGTTTGTGTTCATGCCTTTTGGACTCACGAATGCACCTTCCGCATTATGGACATGATGAACAGATTTTCCGTCCGTACTTGAATCGCTTTTTAGTAGTATTTACTGATGATATCTTGATCTACTCACGTGATGAGTATGAGCATGAGCAACACCTTCATACTATTCTTGAGACACTCAGAGAACACAAGTTGCATGTAAAATACAACAAGTGTGAGTTTTGGCTTACCGAGGTAGCTTTCCTTGGTCATGTTATTTCCGATGCAGGCATGGAAGTTGATCCAGCCAAGATAGAGGCAGTAACGTCTTAGGAATAGCCGAAGATTGTTACCGAGATACGTGGTTTCTTAGGTCTCACCGGATACTATAGATGTTTTGTCAGAGGCTTCTAGAAGCTAGCACTACCACTTACCTGCTTGACACAAAAAGATGTCTCTTTCGTTTGGAGCGACAAGTGCGAGTTGAGTTTTCACACGCTAAAGGAGAGACTGACCAGTGCTCTGATTTTCACCCTTCCTTCAGGCGCCTTAGATTTTATGGTGTATACGGATGCATCGAAGGAGGGTTTAGGAGCAGTGTTGATGCAACGTGGTCATGTCGTTGCATACGCATCATGACAACTAAAGAACCATGAACGGGACTACCCTACTCATGACTTGGAGTTGGCAATTATAGTCTTCGCATTGAAGATATGGCGCCACTATTTATATGGGGTCACGTCTGCGATTTTTACAAGTCACAAGAGTCTCAAATATACATTTGACCAGCGGGAGTTGAATATGAGGCAAAGACGATGGGTGGAACAGTTGAAAGATTATGATTGCATGTTCTCTTACCATCCGAGTAAGGGAAATGTAATAGCAGATGCTTTGAGTAGGAGAGCACATAGCGAGGGAACCGTAGCATGGTTACAGACTTGGGATATGCTCACGACACTCAGTGCGTCACACCCATTTGATAGTACTACATATATCGTAACTGTACATGCCAAGTACAGTGGATTATGGGACAGGATTGTGCATTGTCAACAGGCCGATCAGAAATTACAGGACTTATTCCATCGATATCTGAAGGAAGAGTTTGATGGATTCAGAGTCTGCGAGTCCATCTTGTGGAAGGGAGACCGTGTCTGTGTCCATAATGATGATGAGTGAGGAGAGATATCTTAGACGAGGCTCGGGATGTTTCCGAACATGTCAAACATTGCCTTACTTGTCAATTGGTAAAGGCAGAGCACATGCGCCCTCCTGGTTTGCTACAGTCACTTCCTATCCCGGTGTAGAAATGGAAGAGTATCTCAATGGATTTAGTGACATCCTTACCTCGTACAGTAGGTGGATATGATGCCATCCGGGTTATTGTGGAGCGATTGACCAAGTCTGCCCATTTCATTCCAGTAAACATGAATTGCATTCCGGTAGATTTGACCAAGTTATATATCCAGGATGTTATTTGTCTGCATGGGATTCTGAAGGAGGTGGTATCTGATAGAGGCTCTCGTTTTACATCGCATTATTGGGGAGAATTCATGAAGGCCCTAAAAATCAAACTATGTCTTAGTTCAGCCTATCATCCGCATACTGATGGGCAATCGGAGAGGACAATTCAGACCCTTGAGGACCTACTCTGAGCATGTGCCATTGACTGGCAATGATCTTGGAAGGATCACCTTCCCTTGGTGGAGTTTTCTTATAACAACATCTACCATGTTGATATTGTGATGGCATCTTTTGAGGTGTATGGGTAGAGATGCACCACTCCCTTGTGTTGGCAGGAAGTGGGTGACAAAGGTATTTGTTCCACTTAGATAATCGAGGATACAACAAGAGCTGTAGAAACTGCCAGAAAGAAATTATTGACTACGCAAAACGTCATAAAAGCTACGCTAATCAGAGGCTTCGTGATCTTGAATTTGAGGTCGGAGATTTTGTATTCTTGAAAGTATCTCTCATGAAGGGTATTCAAGATTTAGGGTCAAGGGCAAGCTGGAACCACGATTCGTTGGTCCTTTCGAGATTTTGACATGTATTGGGAAGGTAGCATACCGAGTATTACTTCCCCCGCACTTGGCAAGCGTACATGATGTATTCCATGTGTAAAACTTGCGGAAGTATATTCGAGACTCACGGCACGTAATTAGCTATGAGGACCTCACGGTCAAACCAAATTTGTCCTTCCCTAAAGCATCGGTGCAGATCTTAGACCGAACAGTTAAGAAGCTATGACAGAAAGACATTCCTTTGGTCAAGGTATTGTGGCAAACTCAAAATGTTGAGGTGGCCACATGGGAGCCTGAGTCAGATATGCGGGAGGCCAAATCTGTCCCATTTGTGTTTGACCAGGTCCAAATTATGTCATTGGATCAACGGATCGACCTGTTCCAATCAAAATGATTATCTATTGGATCGGATCCCCATTCAATGAAATGGATAGTGATTAGTTGCAGGTATCTGTGGATATAAAGCATCACAATCTATTTTATTTTATCAGCAATACAATACATCTGCATAGATGATGTACGCAAAATGACCAATCGGTTATAAGGTGCTAAACGGTCGTTACGACCCAAGCGATCAAGTGCGAACAATCAAGAAAAATATAGACCACCAGATAGATGAAAATCAATCAAAATAGGAAATAGCGGTCTTGCTATTAATTTAACCTGGTATAGCGACCAGGGTCGAACACAAGGAGCACGGGTTGGCCTTGCGGTCTACGAAGTAGTCAAAAAGGAAATAAAATAAAAGAAGAAAATGTTTTTGGTGGTTTTTAATTATTTATATTTTTTTGGATTTTTAATGTATTAAGAAAATAAGAAAAGCAAATAAACACACACTTCAACAAATTATTAAAAGCACTAAAAATCAACCAAAAATTCTAACAAAAATGTTTTTATGTGTTTTTAATTTTTAATGTTTTTGGTGAATTTTTGGGATTTTTCTAAGGTTTATTTAATTTTCTAAAAATCAAACAGTGACTGAAAATGAGAGGTACTGTCCAGCCGAGCTAAAAGGGCCTAGATAAAATATCTAAAGCCTCAAATTAGCTGGGAGGTAATTTTCCTGTAAAGAGAACAAAACAAGGAAAATTTAGGCACCTATATTATTATTTTTAGATTTTTGGTTTAATTATTAGAATTTTTATGAGTTTTTAAGTGTTTTCAATTTTTAGTGGTTTTCAGTAATGAAAAATAGCCAAAATTGGCTAGAAAATCAAGCACAACAAAATAGACAGTAGACAATTTTTTTTGGAATTTTTAGATGAGTTTTAATAGTTTTTGTGCTTTTTAAAGTTAGACAGTAATGAAAATGGAGGTTTTTTATTTTTTAAAAATATCAAATCAACTCAGAAATGTCTCCAAAAATCCTCGAAAATTTTACACTATGGCAGGAGCCATGTATCCAATTTTCGTTGGATTTGGAGGTAATTTGCTATTTTATTCAAAAATGAAAAGGGGGCACTGTGCATAAGGACCTATGTGCAAATACCCGGAAGTCTGGGGGTCTGGTGCAATTATACCAGTAAAACACGTGCGATGCGCGTGCCTGGGGCACTCAGGGACCCAAATGTAATGAAAATAAGTCCCGAGGGCTATTTGGTAACAGGTACCAAAAGCCCAGGGGCTTATCTGCAAATAACCCTAAAATATCCGCGCATGCTCAATTAACATACGCACAGGGGTATAAATGCAATATTCCAAAAACTTTCGTTCAGTTGATAACATCCAGAACTACAAGGGCAGAGAATGCAAAACACCCAGACAGACACGTGACGAAGCACGTGTTACATAACACACAGGGCATAAGTGCAAGGAAAATAAAGTGCGAGGTCCTTAATGCAAAAGTACCAAAACCTAAACAACTACACTAGGTAATTACAGGACTAAATGCGAAATGAAATAAACAGAGGGGCCTAAGGGTAGTTTACCCTCTATTAATGCGGGCCGCAGGATGGACGCCACGTGGAGTGATCAACGGTGAAGAGTAGCGGGCGCTCCAAGGCTGGGGTCCTCGCAGCGATCCAACGGCTGGGGTTACGCCACGTGGTGCATCGGACGGTCGTGGCTCTCTGTGGCTACCCCTTGAGCATCGGACGGTCCAGATCTATCCTCCTCAGATCAAACGGTGGCTGCTGCTCCTGAACGGACAGCCTAGATGCAAACTGGAGCTGGAGGTCTGATCGGACGGTGAACGAGGGTCGAGGAAGAACAGTTCGCCGGCGAAGTTCGCCGGCCCAAGGCGTGTGCTCCTGACCTCCTCTCCTGCGCCTGAAGATCGGAGAAGCTCCGCAATGTCGTTCCGCAGCTGCTGGTAATCTCCGATGACCCTGCCGAGCTCTGAGGAGCTCCGGCGAGGTCGACGGAGATGAAGCTCCTGGACCTGATGGTCCAAGCCCTCAGATGGGCTTGGATGTACCTGCAAAGACAACCAGAAGACTCGCGGGTCGAGGGCAAACTGCCTCGACTCGGTTAGGCGGGGTGACGGTGAACGGAGGGTCGAAGTGGGCGAGCTCCGGCGAAGGGGGGACGGTGGAGCTCGAATCCCAGCTCCTGTGCGAGCTGGGTTGGATGGGGATATGGAGAAGGTGCGCGGAAAGGAGGCGATGGCTATGGTGAAGCCCGATGGTCGGATGGTGGTCGGAATCGATCGGAATCGGCGGGGGACGGCGGAGCAGCGATTTAGGGGAAATGGGAAATCAAAGAAAAAGAAAGGCCTAAGAGGCTACCTGGGTGGCTGATGAGACTGGGGATGAGCTTGCGCAGCTCTGGGCCGTCGCCTCGAGGAGCGTCTCCCTCCGAGACTTGAGCTCCTGCTGGTGGCGGAGCAAGGCGGCGAAGCTTCGCCGGATCAGTGGTCTCGCTCCCTCTCCTCGCTTCAACAGCACAGGACGCGAGCTGTCACTCTCACGCACACGTTGGAGCTCACTGGGGGTGGAATCGAATGGCCAAAGATGGAAAATGGAGGTGGCGGAGCTCGGCTATATATGCTGGGAGGGTCCGGGAAGACAGGCGCGGGTAGGGCGTGGAAGCGCGCGGATCCCGATGCAGGAGCTCCGGCGAGGGTCTCGGATATGTCGTGGACGGATCTGACCCGGGGTTTAGGTGGGAATCAATCGGGTTTAGGCGCTAAAAATTGGGGAAATCGGGTCGGGCGCCTAAGCCCTTGTGAAGTGGTCTTGGGGGGGGGGGGGTAGTTGACCGAGCGGTCAACAATCCCCATGACCAATAGGGATCGGCCACGTGGATAATATTTGGAAGTGAAATAACATGTGGCAAACGGCCGAATTTGTAAAAAGTTAAAACATGAAATATTTTTATTTTATTTTTTTTCTATTTTATAGTGATTTTTAATTAATTTTTCAAAATGAAAATAGGATATGTACATAGTAGGGTTATATAGGTATATATACACTATATGGGATTTTAATTTTTGATTTTTAATTGTTATTTTTATACAATTTTATTCCCATTTTATATTTTATTTATTTATATTATAAAATGATGAATAAAAAGACATTTTTATTTCATTTTTATTATTTATATACATAGGTGAAATAAATACATATGTATATGGTATATTTACAATATGTTTTTGTGTTTTTAATTTTGTTATTTTTATTTTGTTTTTGTTTTACTTGCTTTTATTTTATTTATTTACATTATATAATATAGAATATTTGCAAAAATTTTGTAAATTAATTTTATTTATTTATAAGGCTGAATAAATATAAAGGTGGGTGGTCTATGTAAATGAATGAGATTTTTGGTTTCTTTTTAATTTTTATATTTTTATCTTGATTTTATATTTAGAACTCTTTACAAATATTTACAAGCCTATTTAAGTCTATTTTTGTGAGGAAAATATTCTTATTTTATTTACATAAATATTTACACACTTGAGCCCCTATCTCCCTCTACTTTGGCTTTTATGCGGTCAGGCCCATGCTGAGCCCTCCCTTGGGTTAGGTTGCTCAATATTTATGCTAAATATTTCCTTCTTTTTCTTTTTAATCTTTATTCTTTTATTTTTGCACAAAAACATGCTAATTATAGGTTTTTACACAATGCATGCTTTTGGTAATTATTTCTATTTACATATATCTACATGCATTTGCAAAGGTTTTTGTAGCTAAAATATAAGAATAAAGAGTGATGAATGAGTATTCATCACCCCCCTATACTTAACTTTGCTAGTCCCTTAGCAAACACTTATTTGAAAAAGAAGTGAAAAAGAAATAAAGAAAAAGAAAAAGAGAATGTACATGGATCAAGGCTGATTATTAAACTTGCCTTCATTAAATTAAGGTATGGAGCTCGATCAGATCTTTGGATTATTAATGTGTCGGAACCTTATTTGGACTTAAGCCTAAAACTCAACAGCCTCTAAGTTCCACTAATCTATAACCAAGACTCCTCAATGCTCCAGATCAGAACAAGTCATCAATCACAAACCCTGAAGACCATGAATCTTTTCTTGTCTGGTGGATGTGAGGTCTAAGCTCTCCACCTCAGAAATGGCAACTTGACAACCCTCCCCAACAAGGTAACTCTATGACCTCAATCTGGCCACTCTTTCCTCGAGGAGCGGGGTATTCCCTTCTAAGTTCAAGTTCAACCGGCTCAAGAAGAGGAGGAAGAAGAGAATGGGTCAAGGCCAGTGTAGCCAAGTACCCTTGGGAGCTTGACCAATGTAGCCAAGTCTCCCTGCTGCAAGCTACATCAGGTGGATCATGAAAGCAAGCTTTGCTTATTGCACTCTATATACATACTCCGGTGGGATTATCATTTTCTCTCAGACCCACCACTTTTTTGGAGTTATTTTCTTTTTGCATTTCTTTTCAAGTGCATCTATACAACATATACATGTGCAGCATATATACAAGGAGTTTTTCCTCTTGAGCCAGTAGAATATCCCTCTTTTGAAGCTTTATTGCAACCCACAACTCCCGTCGTTAGACCTCATGGCAACCAGACCAAGTTGAGACGCACTTCATTCACTAAAAGAAGAAGAGAGGTTCCGCCTAGAAGTACTACCCTCATATGCTACCCCAAGTCAAGGAAGACTACCTCCTCACCATCTCATCCGTAGAGAGCTCGGTGCATAGTGCTGGTGTCCAAGTAAAGCCATAATCTATATGAGTCATGTGTTGTTGTTAAGTGCTCTACTTAGGCTCATTGAGATGACATGTGATCATAGCCTAGTGGACTCAAAGAATTAAGTCACCATGGACCTGAAAAGCCTTAAACCTAAGCCTTATAAGGTTCCTCTTAGAAATTAGGTGGATTAAGATCTTAATCAAGATCCATTCCTCAATTTGATTCCAGGCTAGTTTAAATGTCAACTATCATCCAAAAAAAACTATATACATATGTACAAAAGATGCTATTTACACAAAGTTTACAAACATGCAAAATTTTTGAAAATTGTTTTGAAATCATGAATGGATGATGCATGAAGTGCAAGTTTTGCAAAAAGATATTTACACAAATTTACACAAGATTTTTGCAAACTTTTGATTTTCAAAACATTTTGGAAAAATTTTGTACTATATACATAATTTTGATAAGAAAATATTTACACAAACTTTACACAAAAGATTTTTGAAATCCTTTTTACAAAAATAATTTGTACACTAGCTATTTATGTGCAAATAAAAGAAGTTTATGAACATGAAAAATTTTAATTTTTGTGATTTTTAAGGTTTTTAGCCATTTTATTTATTAACACACTCACACAAAGTACGAGTTATGGCTAAAGTATATATGAAATATATACACCCCCCCCCCCTATACTTAGCTCGAACGATGTCCTCAGAGTCAAGAGCGATGAAGAAGACATAACTCGTGCTAGGTATAGGGAAGTGAAAAGGAAGGCTATATACAAAGATGAATAGATGACTAGAAAGTCAAGAGGGTCTCGGGTCTTCCCCCTATACTTAGGATCAAGTGATCCTAAGTATAGCAGGCTGTATACTAAGGGAAAACCGAGTGGAGAATGTACAGGGTCTACCCCCCCCCCCTATACTTAGGGTGAGATATCCCTAAGTATAGGCAGCAAAACAAGGGTAGACAGAAACAAGAGACATACCCGAAGGTCTAACATCCCCCCTATACTTAGGGCAAAGTGCACCCTAAGTATAGCATAATCAAAGATGAAGAAAGGGATGTGGGACTAAAGAATGTAGTGATATAGACATCTGGATCTATACAAGGCGGAAGATCAGTGAAACTCGGGCGTGAGATGCATTAGATGTGAGTCAAAGACCACATCTCACGCAAAATGAATAGGGGCAAGATCAACGACCCGCGGCTCATGATCTAGAAATGGCTTGAGCCGCTGGCCGTTCACTCGAAAGGTACTCTCAGAAGACAACTCGGATATATCAATGCTACCGTTGTCATGTACCTTTCTGACCAAGTAGGGTCCCTTCCACTTGCTCTGTAGCTTCCCTGGAAACAAACGAAGCCTTGCATCAAACAGCCATACTCTCTGTCCAATCTCAAAATGCTTGTGGCTGATGTGAGAATCATGCCACTCCTTCACTCTCTCCTTATACTGTAGGCTATTTGAGAAAGCTGTATCTCTCAACTCCTCCAGGGCTGCTAACGCTGCCCTCCTCTGGTCTCCTACACCATCTGGATCCATAAGAATATCAGTAACTGCCTAAAGTGACCTGTGCCTCAACTCAACAGGCAAATGGCACGGCTTGCCTTATACGAGGAGAAAGGGAGATGTGCCCAATGGTGTCTTGAAAGACGTCCTATATGCCCACAAGACCGAGTCCAAAAGCTGTGACCAATCCTTTCGGTCAGGGCGGACGACTTTCTGCAATATAGTCTTGATCTCCCTATTCGACACCTTGGCTAGACCATTCGTCTGTGGATGGTAAGGTGTAGCAACACGATGGTCTATACCAAACTCGCTAGCAAGGGCCTTCACCTGGTCGTTGATGAAATGAGACCCCCCATCAGAAATCAGAACTTGTGGAACCCCGAACCGCGTGATGATGTGCTTCCTCAAAAATCTACAAACTGTCCTCGCATCAGCGGCTCGGGCGGGGATAGCCTCAACCCAACGACTAACATAATCCACGGCCAACAGAATGTACTCAAATCCCTGACTCTTAGGGAATGGACCCATGAAATCGATGCCCCCATGCGTCAAAAACCTCACAGAAGTGAATGGGCTGCATCGGCATCATATCACGCTGTCCACAAGTGCCCATCCTCTGACAGTCAGTACACCTCTTCACGAACTCATCAGAGTCCTTGAAGAGGGTAGGCCACCACAGGCCAGATTGGAGCACCTTCTGTGCCGTTCTCCTCCCAGAATGATGTCCTCCTGCCTCAAGCTTGTGGCATTAAGTGAGGACGCTGTGGTGTTCCTCCTGAGGAATACACCGACGCCAGACGCTATCCCCTCCTTCGTGGTAAAGGATAGGATCCTCCCAGTGGTAGGACTTGGCCTTCGCAAGGAAGGTCTCAAGCCTCTGCCTGGGCCAATCTTGTGGGACTTTCCCAACAACGAGAAAGTTCACAATATCGGCATACCACGGGAGTGAGGCGATAGCAAGGATCGCCTCATCTGGGAAGGTCTCACAAATGGGATCTATCTGCTCAGACTCCTCAGGCTGCTCTATACGGGAGAGGTGATCCGCCACCACATTCTTGACTCCAGGCTTATCCTTGATCTCAATGTCGAACTCCTGGAGTAGAAGGATCCATCTAGTGAGTCTGGCCTTGGCATCCTTCTTTGCCATGAGGTACCTGATGGCGGTGTGATCTGTAACTGGGTCACTCTAGATCCAATGATGTAAGATCGAAACTTATCTATGGCAAACACTACGGCTAGCATTTCCTTCTCTGTGACCGTGTAATTCCGCTGCGCGGAATCCAATGTGCGGCTAGCATAGTGAATAGCAAATGGAACTCCATCCCTCCTCTGTCCCAGCACGGCCCCTACGGCAAAATCGGAGGCGTCCGTCATGATCTCGAATGGGAGAGACCAATCAGGCGGCTGGAGAACAGGAGCCTCAATCACACACTGCTGGAGAGTCGCAAAGGACGAAAGACACTTGTCATCGACAAGGAACTCGGTGTCTTTCGTCAAGAGGTCAGTCAACGGCCGGGAAATCCTGCTGAAATCGTGAATAAATCTCCGATAAAAACCAACGTGCCACAGGAATGACCGTAGCTGCCTCAAATTGGACGGCGGTGCGAGTTTTCTAATGACATCAACCTTGGCCGGATCAACCTCCATGCCCCTGTTGGAGATGATATGGCCAAGCACTGTCCCTTGAGTCACCATGAAGTGACTCTTCTCCCAAGATAGAACCAAATGGTACTCAATACATCGCTGGAGTACTCGATCTAGACAGTCAAGACAGGAGTCGAATCCGTCACCGTAGACCGAGAAATCGTCCATGAAGACCTCCAACACTCCCCTACCATGTCCGAAAAGATCGACAGCATGCACCTCTGAAAAGTCGCAGGGACATTGCATAGCCCAAATGGTATACGTCGAAAGGCATATGTACCAAAGGGACAGGTAAAGGTGGTCTTCTCCTGATCCTCAGGAGCGATGGCCACCTGGTTGTAGCCCGAGTACCCATCCAGGAAGCAATAATGGCTCTTCCCTGTCAGTCTCTCAATGATCTGGTCAATAAAAGGTAGGGGGAAATGGTCCTTCTTGGTGGCCTGGTTGAGTCTCCTGTGGTCAACACAGACCCTCCAAGAGGTGGGTACTCGTGTAGCAATCTCTTCTCCCGACTCACTGATCACAGTCGTCATGCCCGTCTTCTTGGGCACCACATGCAAGGGGCTGACCCACTTGGAGTCGGAAATGGGATAAATAAAATCTGCACTCTACCATTTTGATATTTCCTTCATCACGACCTCTCTCAGGTTGGGGTTCAACCGCCGCTGGAACTCACGCGACGGCTTCGCCCCCTCCTCGAGATAGATATGGTGGGAGCACACTGATGGACTAATCCCATGGAGATCTGCTATGCTCCATCCGATTGCCTTGCGGTTCTTTTCAAGAACCCCCATCAAACGGGATTCTTGCTCTCCAGTCAGATCGGCGGAGATGATGACTGGGTACATCTCAGGTTCGCCCGCAAGGAACCGATACTTCAGCGAAGTAGGGAGCAGCTTCAGCTCTGGACAGCCGGGTGCTGGCAAATCTGGCTTCGGAAGAAGATGTGTGAATGCTGCTAAATCTGCCAAATCTGCCTGGGAGAAAGAATACGAACTCTCGCAAACTGGATCTTGAGGAGGCTGCTCAACTGTGCTGTCTCTGATCTGCTCTGCATTTACCTCCTCCTCATCTGTAGGCTCTGGTGGACTCAGGTCTGGCATCTGGTCATCACAATCTGCCCAATCAGACTCTAAATCTGAGGGATCTGCATCAAACAAGGTGGCATCAGCACCACCGTCACACAAGGTGGCCTCAGCACCACCATCACTAGACTCTGTGTCGCGGTCAAGAACCGGCTCTGCTGCCTCTGTAGTATCCTGGACCAGGGCTGTGCTCTCCAAGCTCTCCTCTGCTATCATCTCGGCGTCAGCGGTGTTTGGAAATGAGAGGATGGCCTGTGCTGAAGGATCTGCCCATGCTGCCTCATCATCTGTGATCACAAAATCACAGTCCTTGTGGATGTCTAGCCCGACGTCTGTCAGCTGCTCTGTATCTGTGCTGGCCTCTGAGCATGCTCTCTCTGGCTCTGTAGTCCTCGACCGTCTCTATTTGTACACTCTCGCCCTCGACGCGATAGTATACCTTCCCGCTATCATGATCAGTCACCGCCTTGGCTGTGGACAAGAACGGACGACCGAGGATGATGGGGGTATCGGCCACTGAATCAGGGATCTCCATGTCCAACACTACCAAGTCCACGGGGAATTTCAGGCCCTGAATAGTGACGATAACATCTCGCAACAACCCCTTCGGCCTCTTGACAGATCGATCAGCAAACTGAAGGACTGTCCTGCTCTGTCGAAGAGTGCCCAACTCGAAGCGGTCGAGAAGGGCTGCCGGAAGAAGGTTGATAGACGATCCGCTATCCAACAGAGTCCGGTCGAACCTCTGCTCACTAATCTGACATCTGACATACGGGGCTCCTGAATCTGGCCTCTTGGCCGGCAGACGGTTTTGGATCGCGAAGCACGTGGCTTTCGTCAGCACATGTATCTCTGAATGGTGGTTCCTCCTCCTCCTCCTGACTGTAGTCCTATCTCTCAACGATCGCTGAAGAAGGGGGATGTGATGCAAAGCCTCCTGAAGGGTCAGCTGTATGTGAAATCTGTCGATCATGCTCTGGCTGAACTCCTCTTGCTCTCTCTTTTTTGGGTCTTTTTCTCTTTTCTTCCCCTTCCCCATCAGAAGGGCTCTAGGGAAGGGGATCACAGGGTCCTTCTCAGATGAAGGACTAGGAAGAGGTCTAGACGGCTCGACGGCCGGATCCGCACATACATCAATCACCACAGTGGGACCAGAAGAAACTAAACCTTTTCCTTTATTCACAACAATGTCCTGAGATACATCAACAGAAGGAAAAACAACATCTCTCTCAAAATGAACACCAGTGGCCTCAGACCACCACAGGCTGGCTCTGCTAGACGTCTCGCGGCCTCAGTACCGCATGCTGGCTCGACTACTCTGGTGGCGTCAGTACCACCTCCTCGAACTGGTGAAGCGGCGGCCTCAGTACCGCCGGTGGGATCAGCATCCTTGGTGGCATCAGTACCACCATCATCGTCATGAGCGGCCTCAGTACCGCTCTCCTCCTCCTCATCTAGTACCCCGGATGTGTTCTCGTGGTGTAGCTCAGACGAGGCGACGCCGCCTGCTGGTGCCTACCGCTCCTAAGCGTAACAAAATCAGCATCAAAAAGATCCGAAGATGTATCAACAAATGGATCACTAGGAGTGGCGTGCTCAGTGTAAGCTACTTGCTCAGATTTCCGCTTCAGGCTGTTGGGATTCGGCTCTATCTGGACAGGTATGGCGGCCTTCCCTCTCACAATGTCCCGCATCTCCTGACGGAACTCGTCCATCTCCCGTCTAAAGGTAGCCTGCTGGTCCGTGAGGAGGCGGGCTATGTCATCCAAAACAGGGCTCTCGTGGGATCCCGACGGGTAGCCTCTCTGGTGATGAGGCTGCTGGAACTGGTGCTGTTGCTGGTGAGAGGGGTAAGAAGGAGGGTGCTGCTGGTGTGGCTGGTGAGCCTGCTGCTCACATCTCCAAGACTGTCCCTGCTGCTGATAGGGACGAGGAACAAAGGATGACTGCGGCTGTGACTGGTAAACTGGGGGCTGCTGCTGCTGGTGATCTCTCTGCTGGCTATACTGGCCTCCCTGGCCAGATGGCTGCTGCTGGGGCTGGGTACCTCCATTCCCCCACCTGAATCCGGGATGGTCTCGTCGGATCCCAGGCTGAGGATGGTCATACCAAATCCCGTTGACATCCATCAATGGCTCTGCGTCGTACTGGGCTGACGGGAGTACTGCCAGAGGCTGATCCGGCTGGTATACCACCATCTGCAAGTCTGGAGATGGTGGTGACTGGTAAGAGGGTTGCTGCGGCCGGTACGGCTCCGCCTGTACAAGATGAACCTGTCTAGGCTACTGAAAGGAGCTGGAGCGCTGGGACGAGCTGCTGCTGCCGCCGGTATCGCCTCGCGACTGAAGACTGGGCTGTGAAGCCGTCTGTGCCTCCTGGAGACACATGAGATGGGTCTTCATGTCGCTCAGAGTCTGTTCCATCTTCTCCATCTGTGATGCCCTGGCACTGCTTCTTCTCGATCAGCTCCATGTGGTCCAACTT
This sequence comes from Ottelia alismoides, assembly GCA_037367405.1. Taxonomy (NCBI): domain Eukaryota; kingdom Viridiplantae; phylum Streptophyta; class Magnoliopsida; order Alismatales; family Hydrocharitaceae; genus Ottelia; species Ottelia alismoides. The sequence goes on along the minus strand of JAZKJV010008966.1, from coordinate 238,838 downwards.
CTCGCTGATAATACCCATATCCGCAGCGGATGACTCTGCCTGTGCTGCTGTGACTGCGGATGAACTGGATGGACCGGCATCGACCCATGCTATCTCTGGTACTGCACGGGTCCTGGCTGCTGCTAGGGTCTGCCCTGAGTGTACAACCAGGTCTGGGACATCACCATATAATTCTCGGCCATCTCCTCGTAGATGGTCCAGACCTGGTCGTGATCCTTGGCGAAGTAAGACCCGCCACAAGAAGCGTTCACCAAGCCCTGGAGCTCTGGTGTCAGCCCGCTGAAGAAGCTCTGCATAAGGTTCGGCTTCGAGATATCATGGTGCGGGCATCGGTCAGTAAGCTCACGAGACCTCTCCCATGCCTCATGGAATTGCTCGTTGGGGAGCATAGAGAAGTTGCTGATCAGGGCCCTTGTCGCATTGGTCTGCCCGAGTGGATAGTACTTGTTCAAGTACTCGGTGCGGAGCTGCTTCCAGGTGTAAACAAACCTCCCCAAATGCTTCAGCCAGGTGGCTGCTCTGTCTGCTAGGGAAAAGGGGAAGGCGATCATCCTGATCGTGTCCTGGTCCACCTGACGGTCGTGGACAGTACTGCAAATCATCAGAAACTCCTGGAGGTGGAGATGGGGCTCCTCAGTCGCGAGCCCGTGGAAGCGAGGGAGTAGCTGTAAGGTGTTCGGGGGGAACTTGAAGTCCCCCACGATGGCTGGAAGTACTACCCAGTGGTGCGTCAGCGTCGATCCGGGGTTGTGCAACTCCCGCATCGATCTCGGTGGTCCTCCTGCCGCGGCTGCGGCGGCTGCTGCCGCTGCGGCTGCTGCATCTGCATCCTCTGGGAGCCTCGGTCCCTCTCTGCGCTCCTCGCGCTCTGCTCGCATCTGCTCCATCTCTCTCCTCATGTCGAGCATGAAAGCTCCCTGATCTCTCAACTGCTGATGGACGGTCTCTAAAGAGGCGATCAGGGTGGAGTTGATCGCTCCCTGATCCAATACGAAGTGCTCAGGCTGACGGGAGCGATCCTCAGAACTGCTAGCCATGGCGTCTGCAAAATCAAACGAGCCAAACTCAGGTACTGTCAAATCTGTGAGTCTCTCCTCTGGCTCATATCTCTCAGAATCGAAAGAAAGGGGGTCAAGGGGGAACAGGGCGGAATCATACTCGGGCTCGGAGAACTGGTCTCGGCTCTCGTGGGCCAACCTAGATGATTGGGTAGACGTGCCCGAAAGCGGTGCAGCCAGAGGCTGCCTAAGAGAGCGTCTACCCATCATCGTGATCTGGTCGAGTAGTGCGGATGGGATCTAGAAAAACTATGATCAAAATGCAAACCCCTCTGTTCACCAACGCAACGCGAGCTGAAGACCGTAAAGGCTCGGTCAAATTATCTTGTCAGTTTTTATTAGGTGAACAAACAGTCTATCAGAGCGCTTACGTGACCTGTTGGGATACCCGATGCTATCCCAACCGACTGGCCCGCACGGAAGAGTCGGTAGTCAGCTAGAAATAGCACCGGAGGGCTCTACCTAGGGTGCGGGTCACTCTCTCGCGCAAGCAAACCAAACAATGAGGGGGTTGCTCTCCCCAAGACAAATTTTTAAGGTGAGTGTCTTTTAGGGTCAATAGTCTTAGCAGTCCCAATTTTATGGTTTTTCTTTTTAATTTTTTTCAATAAAAACAAAGGCCTAACGAATTTTTCGGTTCTCCTGGTTATTTAATCCAAAACAGGGGAGAGAAGACGAAAAAGCCGATGCGCGATGAAATCAATGGTGCATGCTGAGATAGAAATGCGTACCTTGCCTCCAGCACTCTACATGCAAGTGATCCGCGCAGAATTTAAAGACTGAAAATAAACTACCTAAATGATGCAGCGATAAAAACCGAGTCCTAGATGAGCAAGTCTACTCGCAGAACCGTCTAACCGATCACCGACCTCCAAGCCAAAGGGTCCGGTCTTGGCCTACCCCTCCTCTGCCCGACAAATCGGGAGTAGGAGAAAGCGCTTTACGGGGTAGGATGCGGCACGTAGGCTACGAAGGAGATGAGTCAGTTATTTTTATTAATTAATTATTAGTAGGTCCAATTAAGCGCACTATAGGAACATGCAGATAATTAAGTGTGGGGACCCTACTAATTACGGCACAAGCAAGCAGAAAATCCTAAGTCTAGGGGCTCGATGAAAAACCGCGTAAACACCGGAAAAGGCAGTAAAAAGAAAAGAAAACAAAGCCGCGAGAAAACCGTGAAAACACCTAAGGGTCCCCCGAGCACACCGGTGCTCGGCGAAACAGATCCCTAAGTCAAGTCCACAAGAGTGTCTCTGAGGACCTGTATTATTACAATAATAATCAAAATAAAATGAATCTAATCTAAACCTCTCCCAGTCAGCTCTCCTCTCGCTCTCTCATGCGGCTCCGTACAGAAGGGGGCCGCCTCCAAGTTCCTCGATTGTGTCAGCTTCTCGAGATCAGCCGCCTCGGTCCTCGGGCCTTCGCAAGAAACAGAGACAAGTGGTCAGACCAAAATAATCAAATAATAATGATAAGAAAAATAAATGAAAATGAAATGAGGGTATATATGTAAAAATGCAAAATAAAATAAACGCTCAAAATAAAACAAAAACAAAAAAAAGAAAAGAAAATAAAACAAAATAAAGCAAAAGTAAAATATAAACAAAAGCTGCGAAAAAGCCGCGAGCTCTGAAAGAGCCGCGAAAAACCGCGAAAACAAAAACGAAAATAAAATGAAAACTACTAAGTCGTGCTCCCCGGCAACGGCGCCATTCTGATGTACGCAAAATGACCAATCGGGTATAAGGTGCTAAACGGTCGTTGCGACCCAAGCGATCAAGTGCGAACAATCAAGAAAAATATAGACCACCAGATAGATGAAAATCAATCAAAATACGAAATAGCGGTCTTGCTATTAATTTAACCTGGTATAGCGACCAGGGTCGAACACAAGGAGCACGGGTTGGCCTTGCGGCCTACGAAGTAGTCAAAAAGGAAATAAAATAAAAGAAGAAAATGTTTTTGGTGGTTTTTAATTTTTTTATATTTTTTTTGGATTTTTAATGTATTAAGAAAATAAGAAAAGCAAATAAACACACACTTCAACAAATTATTAAAAGCACTAAAAATCAACCAAAAATTCTAACAAAAAAGTTTTTATATGTTTTGTATTTTTTAATGTTTTTGGTGAATTTTTGGGATTTTTCTAAGGTTTATTTAATTTTCTAAAAATCAAACAGTGACTGAAATCGAGAGGTACTGTCCAGCCGAGCTAAAAGGGCCTAGATAAAATATCTAAAGGCCTCAAATTAGCTGGGAGGTAATTTTCCTGTAAAGAGACCAGAAAATTTAGGCACCTATATTATTATTTTTAGATTTTTGGTTTAATTATTAGAATTTTTATGAGTTTTTAAGTGTTTTTCAATTTTTAGTGGTTTTCAGTGATGAAAAATAGCCAAAATTGGCTAGAAAATCAAGCACAACAAAATAGACAGTAGACAATTTTTTTAGAATTTTTAGATGAGTTTTAATATTTTTTTATGCTTTTTAAAGTTAGACAGTAACGAAAATGGAGGTTTTTGATTTTTTAAAAATATCAAATCAACTCAGAAATGTCTCCAAAAATCCTCGAAAATTTTACACTATGGCAGGAGCCATGTGTCCAATTTTCGTTGGATTTGGAGGTGATTTGCTATTTTATTCAAAAATGAAAAGGGGGCACTGTGCACAAGGACCTATGTGCAAATACCCGGAAGTCTGGGGGGTCTGGTGCAATTATCCCAGCAAAACACGTGCGATGCGCGTGCCTGGGGCACTCAGGGACCCAAATGTAATAAAAATAAGTCCCGAGGGCTATTTGGTAACAGGTACCAAAAGCCCAGGGGCTTATCTGCAAATAACCCTAAAATATCCGCACATGCTCAATTAACATACGCATAGGGGTATAAATGCAATATTCCAAAAACTTTCATTCAGTTGATAACATCCAGAACTACAAGGGCAGAGAATGCAAAACACCCAGACATACACGTGACGAAGCACGTGTTACATAAGACACAGGGGCATAAGTGCAAGGAAAATAAAGTGCGAGGTCCTTAATGCAAAAGTGCCAAAACCTAAACAACTACACTAGGTAATTACAGGACTAAATGCGAAATGAAATAAACAGAAGGGCCTAAGGGTAGTTTACCCTTTATTAATGCGGGCCGCAGGATGGACGCCACGTGGAGTGATCAACGGTGAAGAGTAGCGGGCGCTCCAAGGCTGGGGTCCTCACAGCGATCCAACGGCTGGGGTTACGCCACGTGGTGCATCAGACGGTCGTGGCTCTCTGTGGCTACCCCTTGAGCATCGGACGGTCCAGATCTATCCTCCTCAGATCAAACGGTGGCTGCTGCTCCTGAACGGACGGCCCAGATGCAAACTGGAGCTGGAGGTCTGATCGGACGGTGAACGAGGGTCGAGGAAGAACAGTTCGCCGGCGAAGTTCGTCGGCCCAAGGCGTGTGCTCCTGACCTCCTCTGATGCGCCTGAAGATCGGAGAAGCTCCGCGATGTCGTTCCGCAGCTGTTGGTAATCTCCGATGACCCTGCCGAGCTCTGAGGAGCTCCGGCGAGGTCGACGGAGATGAAGCTCCTGGACCTGATGGTCCAAGCCCTCAGATGGGCTTGGATGTACCTGCAAAGACAACCAGAAGACTCGCGGGTCGAGGGCAAACTGCCTCGACCCGATTAGGCGGGGTGACGGTGAACAGAGGGTCGAAGTGGGCGAGCTCCGGCGAAGGGGGGACGGTGGAGCTCAAATCCCAGCTCCTGTGCGAGCTGGGTTGGATGGGGATATGGAGAAGGTGCGCGGGAAGGAGGCGATGGCTATGGTGAAGCCCGATGGTCGGATGGTGGTCGGAATCGATCGGAATCGGCGGGGGACGGCGGAGCAGCGATTTGGGGGAAATGGGAAATCAAAGAAAAAGAAAGGCCTAAGAGGCTACCTGGGTGGCTGATGAGACTGGGGATGAGCTTGTGCAGCTCTGGATCATCGCCTCGAGGAGCGTCTCCCTCCGAGGCTCGAGCTCCTGCTGGTGGCGGAGCAAGGCGGCGAAGCTTCGCCGGATCAGTGGTCTCGCTCCCTCTCCTCGCTTCAACAGCACAGGACGCGAGCTGTCACTCTCACGCACACGCTGGAGCTCACTGAGGGTGGAATCGAATGGCCAAAGATGGAAAATGGAGGTGTCAGAGCTCGGCTATATATGCTGGGAGGGTCCGGGAAGACAGGCGCGGGTAGGGCGTGGAAGCGCGCGGATCCCGATGCAGGAGCTCCGGCGAGGGTCTCGGATATGTCATGGACGGATCTGACCCGGGGTTTAGGTGGGAATCAATCGGGTTTAGGCGCTAAACATTGGGGAAATCGGGTCGGGCGCCTAAGCCCGTGAGAAGTGGTCCTGGGGGGGGTAGTTGACCGGGCGGTCAACAATCCCCAAGACCAATAGGGATCGGCCACGTGGATAATATTTGGAAGTGAAATAACAGGTGGCAAACAGCCGAATTTGTAAAAAGTTAAAACATGAAATATTTTTATTTTATTTTTTTTCTATTTTTTAGTGATTTTTAATTAATTTTTCAAAATGAAAATAGGATATGTACATAGTAGGGTTATATAGGTATATATAAACTATATGGGATTTTAATTTTTGATTTTTAATTGTTATTTTTATACAATTTTATTCCCATTTTATATTTTATTTATTTATATTATAAAATGAGGAATAAAAAGACATTTTTATTTCATTTTTATTATTTATATACATAGGTGAAATAAATACATATGTATATGGTATATTTACAATATGTTTTTGTGTTTTTAATTTTGTTATTTTTATTTTGTTTTTGTTTTACTTGCTTTTATTTTATTTATTTACATTATATAATATAGAATATTTGCAAAAATTTTGGAAATTAATTTTATTAATTTATAAGGCTGAATAAATATAAAGGTGGGTGGTCTATGTACATGAATGAGATTTTTGGTTTCTTTTTTATTTTTATATTTTTATCTTGATTTTATATTTAGAACTCTTTACAAATATCTACAAGCCTATTTAAGTCTATTTTTGTGAGGAAAATATTCTTATTTTATTTACATAAATATTTACACACTTGAGCCCCTATCTCCCTCTACTTTGGCTTTTATGCGGTCAGGCCCATGCTGAGCCCTCCCTTGGGTTAGGTTGCTCAATATTTATGCTAAATATTTCCCTCTTTTTCTTTTTAATCTTTATTCTTTTATTTTTGCACAAAAACATGCTAATTATAGGTTTTTACACAATGCATGCTTTTGGTAATTATTTCTATTTACACATATCTACATGCATTTGCAAAGGTTTTTGTAGCTAAAATATAAGAATAAAGAGTGATGAATGAGTATTCATCAATAGATCAGAATATCCTTTAACTACTATGACAACTGCTTTTTTTTTGAAACAACAAATAGATTGGATTAGAGTGTTAAGAAAGGGTGTCCAAATCAGCAGAGTGGGATGTCGAGCCATGTCACAAATGGCAGCAAACTTTTGATTAATTCAACAATACTAATCACACGATTTTCCATAGTTAATAGATGGGATATTTACATCCATAAACGTGAGTAATTTCGTAATTACCTACATGACCTTGTGTAATCACGAATTACACCAGGGACCCTGAATAGTCACTCTGTCTCACACCCATAACCCTCCGTTAGTTTTGTCCGTTAATCCAACTAAACCATTGGATTAATATAACCCATGGCTATCTGATGATTATTAAATTTTCCAAAAAAAATAAAAATTACCCCTCTCCCCTTTCCTCCTCCAACGACCCACTCCTCCCTTCCACCGCCACCCTCCTCTTCCTCCCGGACCTCCTCCTCCTCCAGGTCCTCCTGTCACCACCCTACTCCTCCTCCACCTCTAGGTCCTCCCATCGCCACCCTCCTCCTCCCCCTCCTCCAGGTCCTCCAGCCGCAACCCTCCTCCTCCCCGACCTTCTCCTCCTCCTCTAGGTCCTCTAGCCACTGCCCTACTCCTCCCCAACCTACTCCTCCTCTAGGTCCTTCAACCGCCACCCTCCTCCTCCCCAACATGCTACTCCTTATCCAGATCCTCCCATCGTCGCCCACCTCCTCCCCCGTCCTCCTCCTTCCCAGGCCCTCCACCATCACCCACCTCCTCCACGACCACCTCCTCCTTCCCAGGTCCTCCAGCCGTCGCCGTCCTCCTCCCCGACCTCCTCCTCCTCCAGGTCCTTTAACCACCACCGTCCTCCTTCCCGACCTACTACTTCTCATCCTCTAGGTCCTTCAGTCGCCACCCTCATCCTCCCTGCCCTACTCCTCCTCCAGGTCCTCCTATCGTCACCCACCACCTCCCCCGACCTCCTCCTCCTTCCCAGGTCCTCTATCGTCTCCCACCACCTCCTCCTCCTCCTCCTTACTAGGTCCGCATCGTCGCCCTCCTCCTCCCCCAACCTCCTCCTTCCTAGGTCCTCTACCGTCACCCACCTCCTTCCCTGACTTCCTCCTCCTTCCCAAGTCCTCCATCGTCGCCCTCTGTGATGTCTCGCCCCTCCGATTACCGAAACCGACGGGACGAGAACGTCGGACCTACGGTCCAATTACACCCATGATCTATGATACTCACCAAACCATCTTGTGCACATTAGATCAACATTTGAAATATAAATAACAACATGAGAATATAAATGGAAATTAAAATGCAACATCCATTCTCATTGATAATACTAATCAAGTTCATATCCATAGAATGTGATACATCATATAATTATAAATTTTGCAAAAGAAGCTCTTCAAATATCTCACTACAATATCTCACAAATAGAACATAAAATAATACTGAAATAAATTAGTTACTCCAAGTAGAACGCACCATGTTTGGTGCAAGTATGAAGTAGAAAGTCTGATCTCCTCAAAAGTCGCTAATGTTGCGGCTGCTGCTCATCTACATCTGTTGGGTTCACACGAGGGTAACATTATGAGAAATTGCCCAGTAATGAGACAAACAATATAATAACTAATGTAGAGGTAAGTAAATAATGTACACTCAACTCTATCTAATGACATATGTATACAATGTAGAAACTGAGAAAACACCAAGTCATTCGGATTCACATTAGATCACATAACAATTGATTTGGTTTATTAATATAATAATCATTTGTATACTACCATAATGGTATTGATATTTCTACAAGTTGGTTAGAGTCCACAACGATATACAATTTCCGGCATCCGATCATTAATCATTGATTATTTTTTGTATTATTTTAGCACACGTAAGTACGCGACTCGCAGGCTTCCGCTACGTGGGAACTTGATATTCATCATGAGTAACTCTCAAGGATCTCTTTTTGATCGGACAGGAAAAAAATCACAATTCCAAATCTCCAACTTCAAGCCACATCCCGGAACACCTCTCACAATAATATTCCTCGATATAGAATTTGATGAGGCCACACCCAATCCTACTTAGAGTTATAATGTTGTGTATAAGTGTGAAACCAAGAACACCATCCACGCCACCTACAACTCCGTCAAGAGACTCTGGATGCTACTGAAATGCTAGGTGTAACACGTCACCGAACTCGTCCATTGGGGTCGCGACTTTCATGACATCTACCCGAGGCCCCAAAGGTGCATGCCTAATCCCTTGCGGTGTCTAACTAAATCTACCCAAACAACAACATGTTGGAAGTAGAATGGGTTGATATACTGAATAATATGTTGTACTTCATGATCTTGAAATTTTTTACTCTTGAATGCTGAAGGATCATTATGAGTTTTGGCTATAAAAAGGAAGAAAAATAACCAGATCAATTTAGATGTATATTCACAACTTTATCTATAAACAAGTTCATGTTCGATCCTTTAATTAGATAGCACACATCAATTGTCTCACAAGAAAACCACGTTCAGGAGTGGTTCATGTATTTTGACTGTTACATAATTTTAATGAACTCCAATCCATTAACTAAATTTATATTGAAACTGTTTAATTCTTATAATAACTAACTCTTAATTGTGGGGTCAACTTAATAGATACCTATTTGCATAAAGAAAACGATGACACATTAGTTTCTCAACTAAAACTAAAAAGGATAAAATAAGGTCATTGATTTTTGTTTAGTCATATATTCTATTAGAAAGGATGATTCTCTAGCAAGACTGATAAAAGAGAGTTTCCGTTCAACTACGCAAGAGGGAGTTATTTTTGGTTGAAATGTCTCTATACCTTGTTGGGTTTCTTTGAAATATGGTCCAGCCCCAACTTTGGGGGCATACTTGATATTTTCCCATTGGTATCCCATTCTAGGGAGAACCTTGCGGGGGAAGACATGCCCCATTCGTTCTCCAGTTTCAGCCCCAATTTCCAGTAGCCGATTTCAGCCCTCTCCTTTCCCATCTCCAGCGACTGCAGCAGCAAGGGGTTTCGGACCCCCTTCTCCGTCTTCCTCCATGCGATCGGGAGTGGGAGAGAGAAGCCGAGCATCCGTGCTCGAGGGTAGCAGCAGCTGGGTGCTTTGGGAGCCGCGGTTTGGGCTTGGAGGGCAGTGATGTTGGGCGAGCTCGAGAGGAGCATCGAGGAGGTTGTTACGGATGACCTCAAGGGAGCCGAAGCCAAGTTTGGGTCTCCATCGGGGAGCCCACAAGGGGAGTCACTTTATCCTTTTGGATTTAAGCACAACATTTGGTATTTTGGATACCTAGGGATAGTTAGTTCCTTGTATAAGAACTATCCGTTGTGTGTGGCTTGTACCTCGGTTTTGTGGGCAACAAAACCGGGAAGAACATTTGGCTTATTTGACCGTAGTGGAATCGTTGCCGGTCTTGCCCCGTGGTTTTTCCCTTGCTCACATTGAGCAAGGGTTTCCACGTAAAAATCCTTGTCTCGTGTGGTTGCTTGCTTTCTTGTGATTGTGCTTGCCATTGTTGCTATTTGAGTTCCCGTGTGGGGAACATATCTTGTGTGTGCCATCTTTGCTGCAGGACAGTTTTAGGGGGATTATATCCTGGTTGATTGATTGTTCCACATCAACTCATATATCCCCAACAAGTGGTATCAGAGCTCTGGTTGAGCAATATGGGCAAAGATGATGAAGGCACAATGATTAAGCTCACAAGCAGTAACTGGCAGATTTGGAAGGGCAAGATGGAAGATATCTTGTACTGCAAGGACCTCCACGATCCGGTGGAGGGGGAGAGCGCCAAGCCAGAGAACATGTCCGCAGGAGAGTGGACAAAGTTGAACCAAAAGGCCATTGGTACCATTCGGAAGTGGCTTGATATGTCCGTGTTCCATCATGTTGCCGAGGAGACGAATGCGAAGGAGCTATGGGACAAGTTGTCCGAGCTCTATGAGCAGAAGACCGCTACCAACAAGGCTTTCTTGATTAGAAAGCTTGTGAATTTGAAGTACAAAGATGGAACCAAGGTGGCAGAGCATCTGAATGACTTCCAGAGCATAATCAACCAGTTGACATCCATGGGCTTGGTTCTTGATGACGAACTGCGGGCACTTCTCTTGTTGGGTTCTTTGCCAGACAATTGGGAGACTTTAGTAGTCACCGTGAGCAACTCTGCTAAGGATAGCAAGTTGACCATGGCTATGGTCAAGGGCAGTCTCCTCAATGAGGAGATTAGACGTCGCTCTTCGGGAGAGGCATCCTCCTCTTCACATGTGTATGCAGTTGAGAGGAGAGGAAGATCCAGCAGCAGAGGAGCTTCACAGGAGAGGCAGAAATCCAGAGACAAGTCCAAGGGCAGAGGAAAGTGTCACCATTGCCAGAAGCCAGGTCACTGGAAGAGAGATTGCAGGATTTGGAAGAGAGAGAAAGCTGAAGCCAAGAAAGATCAGAAAAAGGAAGATGGGAATTTAGCTGCAGTTGTGGCAGATGAAAGTGCAGATGAGGTGATTCTCACCATCCAGGACCAGTGCTTGCACGCAGGGAGTGATTTGGAGTGGGTTGTTGACACGGCCGCCTCCTATCATGTGACTCCACACAGGGAGTTCTTCACCACCTACACTAGGGGTGACTATGGGAGAGTCTTGATGGGTAACGAGAGTTACTCTAAGATCATTGGCATGGGCACCATCTCGATCCAGACGGATGTTGGGTGCTCAATGACACTCCAGAATGTGAGGCATGTTCCTGATGTGCGGCTTAGCCTTATATCTGGTTCACAGCTAGATAGTGAAGGCTACCATCTGAAGTTTGGCGACAGCATATGCAAGATTAGCAAGGGTTCTCTCATCATGGCGAGAGGCAGCTTGTGTCACACACTCTATATGACTAGAGTGAAGGTCATGGATGGTAGTTTGCATGCTAGTGAAGCAGATAATTCAGATTTGTGGCACCGTCGCATGCTAGTGAAGCAGATAATTCAGATTTGTGGCACCGTCGGCTTGGCCACATGAGCCAAAAGGCCTTGCAGCTTCTTAGCAAGAGAGAGTTGATCCCCTACCACAATGACATCACTTTGTCTCCTTGTGATGCATGTGAGGTTGGGAAGAGCAGGAGTGCACCTTACAGATCCAGATGCAAGGTGAAGGGAGACCTTCTACAGTTGGTTCATTGTGACGTTTGTGGTCCCATGGACACGGCCTCTTTGGGAGGCAACAGGTATTTTGTCACCTTCATTGATGATGCATCTAGGAAGGTGTGGGTGTATGTTCTGAGATCGAAGGATCAAGTGTTTGATTACTTCAAGAAATTCCATGCCATGGTTGAGCGTGAGACAGGAAAATTGTTGAAGTGTCTACGCACAGACAATGGGGGAGAGTACACCTCCCATAGCTTTCAGGGCTATTGTGCAGAGCACGGCATCAGGCATGAGAGGACAGAGCCAGGCACACCCCAGCACAATGGTCTAGCTGAGAGGATGAACAGGACCATTGTTGAGAGAGTTCGTTGTATGCTGAAGACAGCGAAGTTGCCCAAGACTTTTTGGGCTGAGGCAGTTCGCACCGCATGTTACTTGGTGAACCGATCTCCATCAGTTCCTTTGGGCTTTCAGATTCCAGAACGTGTTTGGACAGGGAAAGACCCCTCATATGCTCATTTGAGGGTATTTGGATGCAAGGCTTATGCATTGGTACCCAAGGAGCAGCGGAAGAAGTTGGATGACAAGGCAGTGCCTTGTATTTTTCTTGGCTATGGAGATCAGGAGTTTGGATACCGTCTTTGGGATCCAAGAAATAAGACAGTCACCAGGCACAGGGATGTGATTTTCTATGAGAATCAGACATTGGCTGAGGACACCACTGAGAGTGGTGATGGAGATGAGATCTCCATGGATGATGATAGTGATGAGGACACAGAGCCCTCTCCAGTACAGGGAACAGGTGGAGAGGATGGACAGCTAGAGCAGCATGAGCCAGATGCAGCCCCGTTGATGCAGGTTCAGGGGACCTAGGGCAGGGGGAGCAGCCTCATCCACTTGCAGATGCAGCAGAGCCTCAGGTCAGGAGATCTGAGAGGACACGCCAGCCATCATCCCATTACCCCACTTTTAGGTACGTGATGCTCACAGATGCAGGTGAGCCATACACCTTTGAGGAGGCACAAATGTACAAGGACAAAGGTCATTGGCAGAATGCAATGAATGAAGAGATGTTATCTCTCAAGAAGAATCACACTTTTGACCTTGTTGAGCTTCCTAAAGGGAAGAGAGCCTCGAAGAACAAGTGGGTGTACAAGCTGAAGTCAGATGACAGTGGCAAGCTGGTGAAGTACAAGGCCAGGTTGGTAGTGAAAGGATTCAGCCAGAAGGAAGGAGTGGACTATGATGAGATCTTCTCCCCAGTGGTGAAGATGAATTCAGTGAGAATGGTGCTAGGACTTGTTGCTAGCATGGACCTTGAGCTGGAGCAGATGGATGTGAAGACGGCGTTTCTTCACGATGATTTGAAAGAAGAGATCTACATGGAGCAGCCACATGGTTTTCAAGAGAGAGGGAAAGAGCACATGGTTTGCAGGTTGAGGAAGAGTCTCTATGGCTTGAAGCAAGCCCCGAGACAGTGGTACTTGAAGTTTGATGCTTTCATGGGAAAGCAGGGCTTCAAGAGGACTACAGCCGACCCATGCGTATATGTTCGTCGTCTTCCCAATGACAGGTTCGTCATTCTTTTGATATATGTGGATGACATGTTGATTGTAGGTCATGATTCCAACTTGATTGCAAAGCTCAAGAGGGAACTCTCCAAAGAATTTGAGATGAAAGATCTGGGCAAGGCCAGTCACATCCTTGGGATGCAGATTACAAGGGACATGAAGAAGCACATGTTGTGGTTGTCACAGGAAAGCTATGTTGAACGTGTGTTGGAGCGGTTCAACATGAAGAATGCCAAGCCTGTCAGTACGCCTTTAACCTCTCATTTCAAGCTAACCAAAGAGTCATGTCCTTCTACTTCTGAGGAGAAAGCAGAGATGGCCAAGATCCCATACCAGTCAGCAGTTGGGAGCCTCATGTACGCCATGGTTTGTACTAGACCAGACATAGCCCATACAGTGGGCGTGGTGAGCAGGTTCATGTCGAATCCGGGGAAGGACCATTGGGAGGCAGTGAAGTGGATCCTGAGATACTTGAGAGGGACCTCAAGTATGTGTCTTGCTTTTGGGATGTCAGATCCCAAATGTTGTGGTTACACTGATGCAGATATGGCAGGAGATATGGACCAGAGAAAGTCTACCTCAGGCTACATTTTCACTTTTGCAGGGGGAGCCATATCATGGCAATCCAAACTACAGAAATGTGTTGCTCTCTCAACTACTGAGGCAGAATACATTGCAGCAGCAGAGTCTAGGAAAGAAGTGTTGTGGCTACAACGCTTTCTTGGTGAGTTTGGATTGGATGGCAGTGAGCCGGTTGTGTTTTGTGATAGCCAGAGCGCTATAGACTTGAGCAAGAGTACCATGCACCATGCTCGCACAAAACACGTTGATGTGAGATACCATTGGCTGAGGGATGCAATTGAACAGAAGCAGCTCGTGTTGAAGAAGATTCACACAGATGAGAACCCCTCAGACATGTTGACAAAGGCAGTCACTCGTGACAAGCTTCAGCTCTGTAGAGAGCTGAGTGGTGTCACCTCTTCTTGATCTCCATCACAGGTCAACACCTTCCCGTTGGGGCTGGAGGGGGAGGTTGTTGGGTTTCTTTAAAATATGGTCCAGCCCCAACTTTGGGGGCATACTTGATATTTGCCCATTTGGTATCCCATTCCAGGGACGAACCTTGCGGGGGAAGACATGCCCCATTCGTTCTCCAGTTTCAGCCCCAATTTCCAGTAGCCGATTTCAGCCCTCCCCTTTCCCATCTCCAGCGACTGCAGCAGCAAGGGGTTTCGGACCCCCTTCTCCGTCTTCCTCCACGCGATCGGGAGTGCGAGAGAGAAGCCGAGCATCCGTGCTCGAGGGTAGCAGCAGCTGGGTGCTTTGGGAGCCGCGGTTTGGGCTTGGAGGGCAGTGGTGTTGGGCGAGCTCGAGAGGAGCATCGAGAAGGTTGTTACGGACGACCTCAAGGGAGCCGAAGCTAAGTTTGGGTCTCCATCCGGGAGCCCACAAGGGGAGTCACTTTATCCTTTTGGATTTAAGCACAACATTTGGTATTTTGGATACCTAGGGATAGTTAGTTCCTTGTAGAAGAACTATCCATTGTGTGTGGCTTGTACCTCGGTTTTGTGGGCAACAAAACCGGGAAGAACATTTGGCTCATTTGACCGTAGTGGAATCGTTGTCGGTCTTGCCCTGTAGTTTTTCCCTTGCTCACATTGAGCAAGGGTTTCCACTTAAAAATCCTTGTCTCGTGTGGTTGCTTGCTTTCTTGTGATTGTGCTTGCCATTGTTGCTATTTGAGTTCCCGTGTGGGGAACATATCTTGTGTGTGCCATCTTTGCTGCAGGACAGATTTAGGGGGATTATATCCTGGTTGATTGATTGTTCCGCATCATCTCATATATCCCCAACATACCTTTCAATATAATTTTAGATAACAACGGAACTAAATGTCGATTGAGATCCACTAATCACTAAATTGGAGATTGTAATGTTTGTTCCTCGCAAGGGAATAATGAGATATAATATTATAATATTTAACCCACAATACTAAAACGCATTAAATCCACTAACGTCAAACTTGATAAGCATTTTCATCGTATTCGAGTAATAATCTTTCTATATAAGTACCTTCTCATCAAATAAAGAAATATCATGTAATCTTTCTTATCAATCTCGATAAGGTTGTTGGAAAGTAACGAGTTGGTCGACATTATGTAATACTAATGTTTTGCTAATGCGGAAACGTGTAAGGGTATCACCCTCATGCAACCTTCAATTTCATGTGCACTTGATATCGTAAAAGTAATATTGGTATGTTTGTTAAAGTAAGACCATGCATGATTGTTTCCGGTATTCGTTAATCCCATATGTACAATAACCAGAGGCAAAAACATGAAATATTTAGATATAAATCACCACTGTGAACTATAGAATCGATTGTAAAATAAGGACTCCATCTGCGAGAGGAGTAGGGAAATTTTGAGATTTAATCATACACCAATATCAAAAGAAACGAACCACAAATATCAGATGTCCATACGAAGTTGAATGGGGAACATTTAAATTTTTATAAAACCAACAACAAGGAGGGGAAGTTTTGTTAGAAAAACATCCTATGGATTTATTGGACCGAGAATCGCATAGAAACCAACAACAAGGAAAGGTTCAAATTCGTTACACAATCATCATAAGATTTGTGAATGGTTAAGCATATGGGTTTTGATATGGTCATGTGAATCCAACAGCAAGAGGGAGGTATCGTTACCTCCAAGGATGTTCCCTCGAGATCTCCTCTCACGCGGAAATGATGTTTCCGTCACTCAATCGGAAACGAATGTACGTACATTGATGACCTCGAGTTCCCCTATGTGGTGGTGGTCGTAGATCTTTGATTGGTGCAACTTCTCCGACGACGATAGCGTCCTTCCGATGATAAAATCGACAAAGGTGGTGGTGCTCCAATGAAGGAGAATGGTAGTGGTGGCTAGGGTTTGGAGAGGATAGCCTACCATGCCTTATTCATAGATGGATTAGTGGAAATGTCTTATTTATCGATTATTATATTAAAACATCGATAACTTGAGCGAGGAAGCTCAGAATTCGATGTTCTTGGGCTCCTTGGAAAGATCTCAATGAGCTCTACTAAATGATGTGGTCTTTTAAATTTTTTTAGGAATTAAAAATACTCCAGAATTTAAGACAAAAATCCGGGTTTTCACATCATAAAAATCTGAAAGGAAGTCTCGTCCTCGAGAAGTAGGATCTATTGTACGTGTTTTGAATGAGGCTTGGATCCAGGCATAAAAATATTAAAGAGAACGAAACCCAAAAAAATATTAAAGAGAATTGAACTAGAGTTTCGCGATCATATCTTCAAAAAGACAGGGGTATTTATGTCGCATATCTGCTTCAGGCTCCGATGTGGCCTCCTGATGAATCTCGTATTCTTCATACTAAAAGTTGCAAATTAAACCCCCTGCTTAATCTATCCAATAAAAATACCCATTAATTCCTTATTATTATCCTGTATCATATTGTGTATAATTTACCATTAAATTATTGTATTTAATTTTACTTATTTTTCTTGTATTTATTTTATCCTCAAAACTCCTAAAAATTAGGTAGATTAATTGTCCATAAATCACTGACCATTAAAAAGACTAATGCAAAAACATCTCAAAAACAAAAATCGGTGTTTTTATCCCCTTAAAAATACCCCCAAAATACGTTTTGTACAAATGACCTCTTTTGGCTTTTTGACCAACATGAAAGTTGTAGATCTCATCAAGCGAGCAACTTTCATGTTTTGACTTTTCCTAATTTTGCGTCTAACTATTTCTTTTCTATTTATCTTTGTATTTATGCTCTGAATTTTCTCATTGGGCCACGTGGCGCTCTCTGGAGCTGCCACGTGGCCCGCCTCTTCTTCTGACACCCGGCGCCCATCTGGGTCGTTGGTTACACTCACCCCTACCTTCATCTGAACCGTTCAGCCTTCGCCCACTTCCAGCCCTTGGATCTGATCTCAGATCAGATCCCCACCATTACCTCGCGCCTCATCCACAGCCACCCGATCCACTCCCTATCACACGGCCGCCCGCACTCCACGTCCCCCTTTTTTTTCACGCCATTGGATCCTCGACTAATCTCATTTGATCCGTCCACTAGCGCCTCGGTCGCACCCATTGGATCAGAGCTACGATCTGATCCCATCCATCCGCTAGCACTCTCGTCCTGACCGTTGGATCGCAAGATCCAACGGTCCAAACCCCTTCGTCAACCTCCGTAACCCCCCCCCCCCTTCCCCAGCCGTTTCACCTCACGCACCAGCCGACCCCTTCCATTTTTGGCCGTCGCTCCAGCCACCGCCTTCCTCTCCTAACGCCTCCCCTCCATCGCCCTTACTTCCACCATCCTCGCGTAACCTCCGAATCTCCTCGCCATTACGCCCAGCCATCTTTATCTCCACTCGAAAACGCCTCCTCCCCTCTGTAATGCCCGACCAACTCCTCCTATAACCCCCCCCCCCTCCTCCGCTCCGCTCAGACCATCCACCATTTTGGGCTTAAACCCAGTCTCCCCTACCCTTCTGGTGACAACGGAGGAGGCGGGGCGTCGAGGCGACGACGGCTTAAGCCTGGTGTTGACCTTCGGCATTCCTCCACCGAGTAGCGGACGCCATTAGGCTCCGCCAAGCCCCGAGGCCCGACTGACCTCGTCGGGCGACGACCCGAGGCTCCTTGAGCCTCAGCCCAAGCTACCTCCTCCTCCAACATCTCGCTCCGGCGAGATGATTTTTTTTGCGTTTATTTTCTCTTTAATTTCCCGACTCCATGACTCGCCCACACGATCATTTGACCACCTCCCGACACCTGCCACTCATCACTCATCCTCG
The DNA here is from genome assembly GCA_037367405.1 of Ottelia alismoides. Lineage (NCBI taxonomy): Eukaryota > Viridiplantae > Streptophyta > Magnoliopsida > Alismatales > Hydrocharitaceae > Ottelia > Ottelia alismoides. Next base: position 220,833 of record JAZKJV010008966.1, on the reverse strand, counting down.
CGCTATTCGTCGATCACCCTCGTCCCTTCTCCACAACCATCACCACCCTCTACCACCTCTTCCTCTGCTCCACCGGAGGAAGAGCTCTGGGCCACCGCTCCCTACGCCCCATGGCCCCCGCTCATACACCTCTCACCTCGCACACAATTGCACAAGCTTCAGCTATATCTAATGCTTGCAGGTACTTCGATTGCTGGAGTTTGCGTCGGAGCTCATTCGAGCTCTTCTCCGCCGGCGAGGCTCCATCGATCTTCCCCTCCGACCCACCTCAGAGCTTCGTCGCGTCTCCCAGATATCCGTAAGCACTTCCAAGAGCTCACCGGACCTCCGCCTTGCACGGAGGGACTCGGTGGAGCACCCAGCAGGTTGCCGGAGCCCAGCCTCCTCCAAGTGGCTTGCGGCGGAGACGATTGTACAGATACCGTCCGATCATTTTGATCGGACGGCCATGAAGATGCCATGTGGACAGCCCAGCCTCAGTCCGAACCAGATGGCTCGGGTTCACACGAACCTCAAGCCGAACCTCCAGAAGCAGCCACGTGTCCCGAAGCAGAGGTTTCCTCCCGAGCCTAGCATTGCACGTGCACAGCACGTGTGGTGCTGGGAAAATTACACGAAAGACCCGGCGATTTTTGAGAATTACATTTAGGTCCCCAGGCATGTGCCTCACGTGCGTGCCTGGGTATTTTATAGAAAGTCCCTCCATGTTTTGAAGATTTACAAAAAGGTCCCCGTGCATATGGGAAATTAGTACAGGACCCCAGTCGGTTTTTGGTATTTGCATTTAGGTCCCTCTAGGGACCTAAATGCAATATTTATCCTTTATTTTTCTTGCATTTTTATTACAATTATGCCCCTGCATTGTTTTTAGCATAACTTGAGCATCGTAGGTCCAAATTGCATGATTTTAGTGTCGTTTTGATCCTTATTTTGTCCTCTACATCTTAGCATGTTTAATTGTCTCATTTGCCACTGTTTTAAACGAAGTGATTTTTTATGTGAGAACTGGGACCCTGCTCTCCTTGTCTTGCTTTGATCCGATGACCGCTTTTTATTGTTGAGATTAAATTGACACTGATTCACATTTCTATTATGATGCTCATATTTTTGTAATCTTTTATTCAGCATAATTGTAACCTTGCATATGTGCTCATCCATCACTTTATAATTGCATAAAAATCAAAAAAAATATGCATACATCATCGCATTGCATTTTAAATTGCATAATTCATCATGAGGATCTGAAGCTAAAACTGTTCACACTTGTGCTTCATGAATCAAAATTTGATAAATTCATTAGGTAGTCGTGTCCCTGTGATCGACCTTGGTAGACTTGCCAAGTAAAAATACTCCACAACATTCAAGGATTGTGGTTTTTGTTGAACCGAATTTACCTCTTGTACTACAACAATTTATCGATAATTATTCATTCTTAAAGAGGCAAATTTCGCGTTCATCACCTCCTCAACATTTTGAGTTTGCCACAATACCTTGACCAAAGGAATGTCTTTCCGTCACATCTTCTTAACTGTCCGGTCTAAAATCTGCACAGGTGCTTCGGGGAAGGAAAAGTTGGTTCGATCGCAAGGTCCTCACAGATAATCACAAGCTGAGGGTCTCGAATATACTTCCGCAGGTTTGACACATGGAATACATTATGTACGCTTGCCAAGTGCAGGAGAAGTACTAGTCGGTATGCTACCTTCCCAATATAAGCCAAAATCTTGAAAGGACCAACGAATCGTGGTGTCAGCTTGCCCTTGACACCAAATCTTTGAATACCCTTCATTAGAGATACTTTTAAGAATACAAAATCTCCGACATCAAATTCAAGATCACGACGCCTCTGAGCAGCGTATCTCTTCTGACGGTTTTGCACAGTCAATAATTTCTTTCTAGCAATTTCTATGGCTCTTGTTGTATCCTCGATTATCTGAGTGAAACAAATACCTTTGTCACCCACTTCCTGTCAACACAAGGGAGTCGTGCATCTCCACCCATAAAATGCCTCAAAATATGCCATGCCAATACTAGCATGGTAGATGTTGTTATAAGAAAACTCCACCAAGGGAAGGTGATCCTTCCAAGATCCTTGCCACTCAATGGAACATGCTCGGAGTAGGTCCTCAAAGGTCTGAATTGTCCTCTTCGATTGCCCATCAGTCTGCAGATGATAGGAGGAACTAAGATACAGTTCGATTTTTAGGGCCTTCATGAATTCTCCCTAATAATGCGACGTAAAACGAGAGTCTCCATCAGATACCACCTCCCTCGTAATCTCATGTAGTCGAATAACATGTTGGATATATAACTTGGCCAAATCTACCGGAGTGCAATTCATGTTTACTGGAATGAAATGTGCGGACTTGGTCAATCGGTCCATAATAACCCGGATGGCATCATATCTACCTACTGTACGAGGTAAGGATGTCACGAAATCCATTGAGATACTCTCCCATTTCCACATCGGGATAGGAAGTGACTGTAGCAAACCAGCAGGGCGCATGTGCTCTGCCTTTACCAATTGACAAGTTAGGCAATGACTGACATGTTCGAAAACATCCCTCTTCATCCCCTCCTACCAGAAATGTTGGCGGAGGACTCTATACATCTTGGTGCTTCCTGGGAGGATAAATAATCTAGAACATTGAGCCTCGTCTAAGGTATTTCTCCTCAACTCATCATCATTAGGAACACAGACACGATCTCCCTTCCATACGATGGAATCACAGACTCTGAATCCATCAAACTCCTCCATCAGACATCAATGGAATAAGTTATGTAGTTTCTGATCAGCCTATTGACCATGCAAAATCCTGTCCCATAATCCACTGTACTTGGAGGGTACAGTTGCGACATCTGTAGTACTATCAAATGGGTGTCACTCACTGAGTGTCGTGAGCATATCCCAAGTCTGTAGCCATGTTGTGGTTCCCTCGATATGTGCTCTCCTACTCAAAGCATATGTTATTACATTTCCCTTACCTGGATGGTAAGAGATCGTGCAGTCGTAATCTTTCAATAGCTCTATCCATCGTATTTGCCTCATATTCAACTCCCGCTGGTCAAAGATATATTTGAGACTCTTGTGATGTGTATAAATCGCAAACGTATCCCCATATAAATAGTGACTCTTCGTTAATCCCATATCTACAAGAACCAGAGATAAAAACATGAAATATTTAGATATAAATCACCACTGTGAACTATAGAATCGATTGTAAAATAAGGACTCCATCTACGAGAGGAGTAGGGAAATTTTGAGATTTAATCATACATCAATATCAAAAGAGACGAACCACAAATATAAGATTTCCAAATGAAGTTGAATGGGGAACATTTAAAGTTGTATAAAACCAACAACAAGGAGGGGAAGTTTCGTTACAAAGACATCCTATGGCTTTATGGGATTGAGAATCGCATAGAAACCAACAACAAGGAAAGGTTGAAATTCGTTACATAAACAACATACGATTTGTGAATGGTTAAGCATGCGGGTTTTGATACGGTAATGCGAATCCAATAGCAAGAGGGATGCATCGTTACCTTCAAGGATGTTCCCTCGAGATCTCCTCTTACGCGGAAATGATGTTTCCGTCACTCAATCGGAAACAAATGTGCATACAACGATGACCTCAAGTTCCCCTATGTGGCGGTGGTCACGAATCGTTGATTGGCGCAACTTCTCCGACGACGATGACGGCCTTCTGATGATAAAATCGACCAAGGTGGTGGTGCTCCAATGAAGGAGAAGGGTAGTGGTGGCTAGGGTTTGGAGAGGGTAGCCTACCATGCCTTATTTGTAGACAGATTGATGGAAATGCCTTATTTATCGATTATTATACATAAAACATCAATAACTTTATCTAGGAAGCTCAGAATTTGATGTTCTTGTGCTGGTTGGAATGATCTCAACGAGCTCTACAAAATGACGTGGTCTTTTAAATTTTTTAAGGAATTAAAAATAATCTAGAGTTTAAGATAAAAATACGGATTTTTACATCATAAAAATCTTAAAGGAAGTCTCGTCCTCGAGACGTAGGATCTATTGTACATGTTTTGAATGTGGCTTGGATCCAGGCATAAAAATTTTAAAGAGAACAAACCCATAAAAATCTTAAAGAGAACTAAACTAGAGTTTCATGATCATACCTTCAAAAAGATAGGAGTATTTATGCTGCATATCTGCCTCAGGCTCCCATGTGGCCACCTCAACATTTTGAGTTTGCCACAATACCTTGACCAAAGGAATGTCTTTCCGTTGCAGCTTCTTAGCTGTCCGGTCTAAGATCTGCACCGGTGCTTCAGGAAAGGACAAATTTGGTTCGGTTGCGAGGTCCTCGTAGCTAATCACGTGTCGAGGGTCTCGAATATACTTTTGCTGGTTTGACACATGGAATACATCATGTACGCTTGCCAAGTGCAGGAGAAGTACTACTCGGTATGCTACCTTCCCAATACATGTCAAAATCTCGAAAGGACCAATGAATCATGGTGCCAGCTTACACTCGACACCAAATCTTGAATACCCTTCATGAGAGATACTTTCAAGAATACAAAATCTTCGACCTCAAATTCAAGATCACGACGCCTCTGATCAGCGTAGCTCTTCTGACGATTTGCGTAGTCAATAATTTCTTTCTGGCAATTTCTATAGCTATTGTTGTATCCTCGATTATCTGAGTGGAACAAATACCTTTTTCACCCACTTCCTGCCAACATAAGGGAGTGGTGCATCTCCACCTATACACCTCAAAAGATGCCATGCCAATACTAGCATGGTAGATGTTATAAAAAAAACTCCACCAAGGGAATGCCATCGTTCCAAGATCCTTGCCACTCGATGGCACATGCTCGGAGTAGGTCCTCAAGGGTCTGAATTATCCTCTCCGATTGCCCATCAGTCTGCGGATGATAGGCTGAACTAAAACACAGTTCGATTTTTAGGGACTTCATGCATTCTCCCCAATAATGCGATGTAAAACGAGAGTCTCTATCAGATATCACCTCCCTCAGAATCCCATGCAGGCAAATAACATCCTGTATATATAACTTGGCCAAATCTACCGGAATGCAATTCATATTTATTGGAATGAAATGTGCGGACTTGGTCAATCGGTCCACAATAACCTGGACGGCATCTATATCCACCTATTGTACGAGGTGAGGATGTCATGAGGGATAGGAAGTGACTATAGCAAACCAGGAGGGCGCATGTGCTCAGCCTTTACCAATTGACAAGTAAGGCAATGATTGACATGTTCGGAAACATCCTTCTTCATCCCCTCCCACCAGAAGTATTGGTGGAGGTCTCTATACATCTTGGTGCTTCCTGCGTGGATAGATAATCTAGAACAGTGAGCCTCGTCTAAGATATCTCTCCTCAACTCATCATCATTAGGGACACATACACTGTCTCCCTTCCGCAAGATGGACTCACAGACTCTGAATCCATCAAACTCCTCCGTCAGATATCGATGGAATAAGTCATGTAATTTCTGATCGGCATGTTGACAATGAACAATCCTGTCCCATAATCCACTGTACTTGGCAGGTGCAGTTACGACATCTGTAGTACTATCAAATGGGTGTGACTCACTGAGTGTCGTGAGCATATCCCAAGTCTGTATCCATGTTGTGGTTCCCTCAGTATGTGCTCTTCTACTCAAAGCATCTACTATTGCATTTCCCTTACCCTGATGGTAAGAGATCGTGCAGTCATAATCTTTCAACACGTCCATCCATCGTCTTTGCCTCATATTCAACTCTTGTTGGTCAAAGATATATTTGAGACTCTTGTGATCTATAAAAATCACAGACGTGACCCCAAATAAATTGTGACGCCATATCTTCAATGCTAAGACTATAGCTGCCAACTCCAAGTCATGAGTAGGGTAGTCTCGTTCGTGATTCTTTAGTTGTCGTGATGCGTATACCACGACATGACCACGTTGCATCAACACTGCTCCTAAACCCTCCTTCGATGCATCAGTATACGCCTTAATATATAAGATTCCTGAAGGAAGGGTGAGAATCGAAGCACTGGTCAGTCTCTCCTTTAGCGTGCGAAAACTCAACTCGCACTTATCGCTCCAAACGAAAGGGACATCTTTTGTGTCAAGCAGGTAAGTGTTAGTGCTAGCTGTGAGAAGCCTCTGACAAAACATCTATAGTACTCAGTGAGATCTAAGAAACTGCGTATCTCGGTAACTGTCTTCGGCTATTCCTAAGACGTTATTGCCTCTATCTTGACTGGATCAACTGTCACGCCTACTCCGGAAATAACATGACCAAGGAAAGTTACCTCGGTAAGCCAAAACTCACACTTATTGTATTTTGCATACAACTTGTGTTCTCTGAGTGTCTCAAGAATAGTATGAAGGTGTTGCTCATGCTCATACTCATTATGTGAGTAGATCAAGATATCATCAATAAATACCACTAAAAAACGATCCAAGTGTGGATGGAAAATTATGTTCATCATGTCCATAAATGTGGTAGGTACGTTCGTGAGTCCAAAAGGCATGAACACAAACTCGTAGTGGTCCTATCTGGTGTGAAAAGCGGATTTAAGCACATTTGTGTCCTTAATTCTCTATTGATGATAACCCGATCGTAGGTCAATGTGTGAGAATACCGTTGCACCCTACAACTAATCGAAAAGATTGTCTATTCGAGGGAGCGGATAGCGATTATGTACCGTCCCGTTATTCAATTGTGTGTAGTCGTGCACAAACGCATGGTCCCATCCTTCTTCTTTACGAAGAGAAGCAATGCTCCTCAATGATGTACCGGAACGGATAAATCCCTTCTCCAACAACTCCTGCAATTGTACTTTGAGCTCCCTAAGTTCGGATGGTGCCATTCAATATGGAGGGATGGAGATGGGTTCTGTATCGAGGATAAATGTGATCTCGAACTCGATCTCCCTCTGTGGTGGTAGTCTAAGCAATTCCTCTGGAAATACGTTAGTAAAATCTTGCGTAATTCTGACATCTTCAATCATCCTATCCTTTGAAGTAACTCCACAACATAGGCGAGGAAATCTATGCAATCATGATTAAGAAACTGTTGGGCCTTTAACACAGATACATATAAGAGCTCACTATATGTGGTACGCCCATCGAGCTGAAAGACATATATGCCTGGGAGACAGAACACGACCATTTTCTTGAAGAAATCAAGGCATGCATGATGTTGTTCGAGCCAATCCATACCCAGTATAACATCAAATCCTCCAACTGAATAAGTAAAGGATATGCGGTCATCAGTTGTCCGCCAATCTGCACTGCTACTTCCTTCACTACTTGCGCACTATGAATAATTGGCCCCCTGGGCTCTTTATGTAGTAAGGGGATGGAACACAAACTAGCTCTTTATTTAACTTAGATGCTAATCGATGTGCTAGAAAGGAGTGTGTGGCTCATGAATCAAATAAAGCATGTAAGAATACAGCATGCACTGAAATCATACCTCGCACTACAACTCCTGAGGCGTGGGCCTGCTCATGTGTGATTGCATTTAACTTTCCCTGAGGTTGTGGTGGGGTGCTAGAACCTGCAACTGAAAGTTGGTTATGGTAGAGGGCGTTGAAAACCTCGACCTCCATGATGGAAAGCTGATCCATGTGACTGTGTAGATGAGAAAGTCGGTCGTACACTTTGTTGATGGTCCCCTGAGCCACTGACAAGTAAAGGACACTTGGCCTTGAAATAGCCCAGCTGCTGGCAGTGGAAACACCTGCGATCTCCTGACTGAGAAAAAGAGCCTCCTGAGACAAGGCTAGCACATCCTATCTTGTGACTATGGGAGTGTGAAGAGGAGTGGAAAGGGATAGTACCATGACTCTCCAGGTCATGCCCCAAAGTAGGTGCGGGGGCAAACCTGCTAGTGGTAGGGGTAGTCGTCATTGGGTGGAAACGACGCTCTCTACGGGATCTGTAGAAATCTAGGTGGGTGGATCTACCTAACTGTTGTGGCTAGAACTGTGACTGGCCTCTCTGAAGCCGACTCTGAGTTGCCTCCATCTTGAAAGCCTTAGCAGCTACCTCCTTGATGTAGGTGAAATCCAATGTAGACAGCTGGTGTTACACATCATCATGTAAACCACAGATAAACTTCTGTAAGTTCTCCTCAGGAAAAGCAGTAGTTGCGGGTGAGTGGTGGGAGAGCTTCGTGTAACGGATGAGATATTCTTGGATTGTCATCGACCCCTATTTCATCTCTGCAAATAACCTTCTCTGGTCTTCTACCCAATGATTAGGGTAGAATTGGCTACGGAACTCGTCAAGAAGTATTTTCCACGTTATGGGATCCTCCAAATGCTCTTCGGTGGCTACCACCAACGTTCAGCATAGCCTGCTAGTGAAAAATCCACAAATGAAAGCCAAGACTCTTCAGGAGCATGGATCATCCGTAATACCTTGGATACATGATCCATCCATAGCTCAGCCTCATCCGGTGTGCCGTGCCGAAATAATTGAGGTACCTTAGACCTCTGGTAGGCTACATAAGTCGTCTGATGTTTTTGCAATGCCTTTAAATCTTCTGACTTTTCAGGGTTAAGAGACACCGAAGGATGAACACTGTCCTCTTCCTCACGAGTAGACTGATAAGAGGAGTCCTCCTATTGAGGAGCCTCTGTTCCAATACCTCATGACGTTGTTGTATACCTGCACAGCCTGAACTATAAAGGCTCGTTGTTCTGCAACATCAGAGTCAACACGAGGCGACATGATTGTCTGCGAGAATCATTATATTAGAAATTAATTCCATGATCAGAGAGACAATGAACACATTAAACATGACTTGATTTATTCTCCTTAAACTAATTCCAAAGTCAAAAGACTTTGTCGCTATATTTATATTTCAAATCCTGTTGATAATCTAATATGCAAAAAAGAGAATGGAGTATCAGGCTCTGATACCATCTGTGATGCTTTGCCCCTCCGGCCATCGAAACCGACAGGACGAGAGTGTCGGACCTACGGTCCAATTACACCCATGATCTATGATACTCAACAAACCATCTTATACACTAGATCAACATTTGAAATATAAATAATAACAAGAGAATAATATGAAATGGAAATTAAAATGCAACATTCATTCTCATTGATAATACTCATCAAGTCCATGTCCATAGAATGTGATACATCATATAATTATAAATTTTGCAGAAGAAGCTCTCCAAATATATCACTACAATGTCTCTCAAATAGAATATAAAATAATGAGGAAATAAATAAGTTCTAGGTAGAACGCATCCTGTTTGGTGCAAGTATGAAGTAGAAAGTCTGATCTCCACAAAAGCCGCTATTGTTGCATCTGCTGCTCATCTACACATGTTGGGTTCACACGAGGGTAATGTTATGAGCAATTGCCCAGTAACGAGACAAACACTATAATAACTAATGTAGAGGTAACTAAAGAATGTATACTCAACTCTATCTACAGACAATGCATATATTATAGAAAGTGAGAAAACACCAAGTCATTCTGATTCACCTTGGATCACATAACAATTGATTTTATTTATTGATATAATAATCATTTATTTCTACTAATATTTCTACAAATTGGTTAGAGTCCACAACGGTATACAATTTCCAGCATCCGATCATTAATCATTAATCATTTATCGTATTATTTTAGCACATGCAAGTACGCGACTCGCAGACCTCCGCTACGCGAGAACTTGATATTCATCTTGAGTAACTCTCAAGGACCACTTTTTGATCGGGCAGGAAAAAAATCACAACTTCAAATCTCCAACTTCAAACCACATCTCGAAACACCACTCACAATAATATTACTTGATATAGAATTTGATAAGGCCACACCCAATTCTACTTCGAGTTATAATATTGTGTATACGTACGAAACCAAGAACACCAATTGCGCTACCTGCCAACTCCGTCGAATGACTCCGGATGCTACCAGGATGCTAGGTTTAACACGTCACCAACTCGTCTGTTGGGGTCACGACTTTCATGGCATCTACATGAGGCCCCAAGGGTGCATGCCTAGTCCCTTGCAGCGTCTAACTCCATCTACCCAAACTACAACATGTTGGTTGTAGAATTGGTTGATATACTGAATGATATATTGTACTTCATGATCTTGAAATTTTTTACTCTTGAATGCTAAAGGATCGTTATGTGTTTTGGCTATATAGAAGAAAAATAACCGGTCAATTTAGATGTATATTCACAACATTATCAATAAACAAGTTAATGTTCGATCCTTTAGTTAGATAGCACACGTCAGTTGTCTCGTAAGAAAACCACGTTGAGGAGTGGTTCATGTATTTTGACTGTTACAAAATTTTAATGAACTCCAATCCATTAACTAAATTTGTACTGAATATTTAACTCTAATAATGATTAACTCTTAGTTGTGGGGTCAACTTAATAGATACCTATTTGTATAAAGAAAACGACGACACATTAGTTTCTCAACTAAAACTAACTAGGATAAAATAAGGTCATTGATTTTTGTTTAGACATATATTCTATCAGAAAGGATGATTCTCGCAAGATAGATAAAAGAGAGTTTCCGTTCAATTGCGCAAGAGGGGGTTATTTTTGGTGAAATGTCTCGTACATCTTTCAATATAATTTTAGATAACAACGGAACTAAATGTCGATTGGGAACCACTAATAACTAAATTGGATATTGTAATGTTTGTTCCTCACAAGGAAAATAATGGGATATAATATTACAGCATTTAACCTACAATATTAATACGCATTAAATCCATTAGCACCAAACTTGATAAGCATTTTCATCATATTCGAGTAATAGCCTTTCTATATAAGTACCTTCTCATCAAATAAGGAAATATTAGGTAATCTTTCTTATCAATATCAGTAACGTTGTTGGAAAGTAACAAGTTGGTCGACATTATGTAATACTAATGTTTTGCTAATGCGGAAACGTATAAGGGTATCACCCTCATGCAACCTTCAATTTCATGTGCACTTGATATCGTAGAAGTAATATGGGTATTTTTGTTAAAGTAAGATCATGCATGATTGTTTCTAGTATTCGTTAATCCCATATGTACAAGAACCAGAGGCAAAACAGGAAATATTTAGATATAAATCACCACTGTGAACTAGAATCGATTGTAAAATAAGGACTCCATCTGCGAGAGGAGTAGGAAAATTTTGAGATTTAATCATACACCAAAATCAAAAGAGACGAACCACAAATATCATATGTCCATATGAAATTGAATGGGGAACATTTAAATTTGTATAAAACCAATAACAAGGAGGGGAACTTTCGTTACAAAGACATCCTATGGTTTTATGGGACCGAGAGTCGCATAGAAACCAACAACAAGGAAAGGTTCAAATTCATTACACGAACATCATCCGATTTGTGAATGGCTAAGCATATGGGTTTTGATATGGTCATGTGAATCCAACAGCAAGAGGGAGGTATCGTTACCTCCAAAGATGTTCCCTCGAGATCTCCTCTCACGCGGAAATGATGTTTCCATCACTCAATCGAAAACGATTGTGCGTACAACGATGACCTCGAGTTCCCCCATGAGGTGGTGGTCATAGATCGTTGATTGGTGCAACTTCTCCGACGATGATGGCGACTTCTGATGATAAAATCGACCAAGGTGGTGGTGCTCCAATGAAGGAGAAGGGTAGTGGTGGCTAGGTTTTGGAGAGGGTAGCCTACCTTGCCTCATTCATAGACGGATTGGTGGAAATGCCTTATTTATCGATTATTATACTTAAAACATCAATAACTTGAGCTAGGAAGCTCAGAATTTGACATTCTTGGGCTCCTTGGAAATATCTCAACGAGCTCTACGAAATGACGTGGTCTTTTAAATTTTTTTAGGAATTAAATATACTCCAGAATTAAGATAAAAATCCAGGTTTTCACATCATAAAAATCTTAAAGGAAGTCTCGTCCTCGAGATGTAGGATCTATTGTACGTGTTTGGAATGAGGCTTGGATCCAGGCATAAAAATATTAAAGAGAATGAAACCCATAAAAATCTTAAAGAGAATTGAACTATAGTTTCACGATCATATCTTCAAAAAGACAGGGGTATTTATGCCGCATATCTGCTTCAGGCTCCGATGTGGCCTCCTCAACATTTTGAGTTTGTCATAATACCTTGACCAAAGGAATGTCTTTCTGTCACAGCTTCTTAACTGTCCGGTCTAAGATCTGCACCGGTTCTTCGGGGAAGGACAAATTTGGTTCGACCGTGAGGTCCTCATAGCTAATCACATGTTGAGGTTCTCGAATATACTTCCGCAGATTTGACACATGGAATACATTATGTACGCTTATCAAGTGCAGAGAAAGTACTACTCGGTATGCTACCTTCCCAATACAGGCCAAAATCTTGAAAGGACCAACGAATCGTGGTGTCAGCTTGCCCTTGACATCAAATCTTTGAATACCCTTCATGAGAGATACTTTTACGAATACAAAATCTCCGACCTCAAATTCAAGATCACGATGCCTCTGATCTGCGTAGCTCTTCTGACGGTTTTGCGCAGTCAATAATTCCTTTCTAGCAATTTCTACAGCTCTTGTTGTATCCTCGATTATCTGAGTGAAACAAATACCTTTGTCACCCACTTCCAGACAACACAAGGGAGTGGTGCATCTCCACCTATAAAATGCCTCAAAAGATGTCATGCCAATACTAGCATGGTAGATGTTGTTATAAGAAAACTCCACCAAGGGAAGGTGATCCTTGAAAGATTCTTGCCACTCAATGGCACATGCTCAGAGTAGGTCCTCAAAGGTATGAATTGTCCTCTCCGATTGTCCATCGATCTGTGGATAATAGGCTGAACTAAGAACAGTTTGATTTTTAAGGCCTTCATGAGTTCTCCCCAATAATACGACGTAAAACGAGAGTCTCTATCAGATACCACCTCCCTCGGAATCTCATGCAGGCGAATAACCTGCTGGATATATAACTTGGTCAAATCTACCGGAGTGCAATTCATATTTACTGGAATGAAATGTGCGAACTTGGTCAATAGGTCCACAATAACCGGATGGCATCATATCCACCTACTGTACGAGGTAAGGATGTTACGAAATCCATTGAGATACTTCCCATTTCCACACCGAGATAGGAAGTGACTGTAGCAAACCAGCAGGGTGCATGTGCTATGCCTTTACCCATTGACAAGTTAGGCAATGACTGATATGTTCGGAAACATCCCTCTCCATTCCCTCCCAACAGAAGTGTTGGCGAAGGACTCTATACATCTTAGTGCTTCCTGAGTGGATAGACAATCCAGAACAGTGAGCCTCGTCTAAGATATCTCTCCTCAACTCATCATCATTAGGAACACGGACACGGTCTCCCTTCCATAAGATGGAATCACATACTCTGAATCCATCAAACTCCTCCTTCAGACATCGATGGAATAAGTCTTGTAATTTCTGATCGACATGTTGACCATGCAAAATCCTGTCCCATAATCCATTGTACTTGACAGGTACAGTTACAACATCTGTAGTACTATCAAATGGGTGTCTCTCACTGAGTGTCGTGAGCATATCCCAAGTCTGTAGCCATGCTACAGTTTCCTCGATATGTGATTTCCTACTCAAAGCATCTGCTATTACATTTCCCTTACCTGGATGGTAAGAGATTGTGCAGTCGTAATCTTTCAACAGTTCCATCCATCGTATTTGCCTCATATTCAACTCTCGTTGGTTAAAGATATATTTGAGGCTCTTGTGATCTGTATAAATCGAAAATATGACCCCATATAAATAGTGACTCTTCGTTAATCCCAAATCTACAATAACCAAAAGCAAAAATAGGAAATATTTAGATATAAATCACCAATGTGAACTATATAATCGATTGTAAAATAAGGACTCCATCTGCGAGAGGAGTAGGGAAATTTTAAGATTTAATCATACATCAATATCAAAAGAGACGAACCACAAATATTTGATGTCCATATGAAGTTGAATGGGGAACATTTAAATTTGTATAAAACCAACAACAAGGAGGGGGAGTTTCGTTACAAAGACATCCTATGGCTTTATGGGATCGAGAATCGCATAGAAACCAACAACAAGGAAAGGTTGAAATTTGTTACACAAACATCATACGATTTGTGAATGGTTAAGCATATGGGTTTTGATACGGTAATGTGAATCCAACAACAAGAGGGAGGTATCGTTACCTTCAAGGATGTTCCCTCGAGATCTCTTCTCACACGGAAATGATGTTTCCGTCACTCAATCGGAAACAAATGTGCATACAACGATGACCTCGAGTTCCCCTATGTGGTGGTGGTCACGGATCTTTGATTGGTGCAACTTCTCCGATGACGACGACGGCCTTCCGATGATAAAAACGACCAAGGTGATGGTGCTCCAATGAAGGAGAAGGGTAGTGGTGGCTAGGGTTTGGAGAGGGTAGCCTACCATGCCTTATTTGTAGACGGATTGGTGGAAATGCCTTATTTATCGGTTATTATACTTAAAACATCGATAACTTTAGCTAGGAAGTTCAGAATTCGATGTTCTTGGGATCGTTGGAAAGATCTCAACGAGCTGTACGAAATGATATGGTCTTTTAAATTTTTGAGGAATTAAAAATACCAGAATTTAAGACAAAAATCCGGATTTTCACATCATAAAAAACTTAAAAAAAGTCTTGTCCTCGAGACGTAGGATCTATTGTACGTGTTTTGAATGAGGCTTGGATCAGGCATAAAAATCTTAAAGAGAACGAAACCCATAAAAATCTTAAAGAGAATTAAACTAGAGTTTCATGATCATACCTTAAAAAAGACAAGGACCTAGCTACTATCAAGGTACATGTGCTTTAAGTTACAAATTTGACATGGTTTCTCTATAGCTAGCTAGAAGATCTCATCTAATCCCTCTAAAATACCTAATACATATAAAATTATAACATCACCACACGAAATACAACATTTTTCAATTTTAAATGTGCATATAAGGTCATTATAAAATCGATACTAAATGGAATATACCACAACGATGATATACCTAAGCTAGCACATACGACCACATCTGGATCCCACAATACCTCTCATCCCTCTAATTATAAAGCACATACTCTCGTCGAAGTCTCGGGCACAAGTTCCATATAAATCTCAACCCACATACAATTAAATGTATCACACACAAAATAATTAGATAATCTCCACACAAAATCGATTGGCAAAATCTTACAAACAAGTCAATTAATGGTCACATGTAAACTGACTACTCACACCACGTTCTTAGATTAAGGAGGGCTTAATTTAAATCTCTAGATCAGGCACATATACAAATTATATATATTGAAAAGAAGGAAAGAGAGATAGGTATATCACCTTGAGCTCTCCAGGAGCAATAGAAGGGGAGCAAATGTGGGAGTGTAGGGGTAGAAGGAATCGAGCATTAAAAAAGGTTATTTTATGAAATGCAGTCGGGTAACCATTTCCTCTAACTCTTTGTAGTGGAGGCTCCACCTTTCGGGTTGTCCTTTCTAATATCAAAGGAAAATTGGATCTAATACCACTTGTAAAGTCCCAGGCTTAGGTCCATGGTCCGTTATCGAGGAAAACTGGTACTGACAACTTGTTGGGTTCAAGTCCAAATGGATCAATTGACAACCACTCAAATGCTTAAGCCCAAGTTGTTAAGTAATAATCCACACCACTTATAACCCAATCTCATACTTTAGATGTGGGACTATATTTGGGGGGATTACTACTTAACAACTTAGGCTTAAGCATTTTGGGTGGTTGTCAACGGATCCATTTGGACCTAATCCCAATAAGTTGTCAGGACCAGTTTTCCTCGATAACGGACCGTGGACCTAAGCACGAGACGTTACAAGTGGTATCAAAGCCAATTTCCCTTTGATAGTGGAAATGGCAACTTGAGAGGTGGAGCCTCCCCTACAAAGAATTAGGAGGGAATGTCTACACGGAACGTGGAACCGCTACTGTCACTGGGAATAAGTGATGGGACATGTCGCAACGAGTTGCGAATATAAGTGGGGAGGTTATAACACACATACCCCCAAACATAGTTTCATACCTAAAACTCACAAAGTGTGAGAGTGGGTTATAAATGGTGGCAATTACTACTTGACAACTTGAAATTAAGCATTTTGGGTGGTTGTCAATGGTCTAATTGGGTCTGAGCTCAACAAGTTGTCAGTGTCAGTTTTCCTCGATAACAGATCGGAGACCTAAGCCCGAGAGGTTGGAGGTTCAGTGTACCATCTAGAAATAGCTTACACTGCTCATAAATATAATTAAGATTATTACCTAACGAGCCTATACACTTTGAAGTCATGATCGATGTGCCAAAAATCGTGGTAAGTATTGTGCTAGGATGGAAGAAAGGAAAACTGTACACCATCCACTGTTGTGCCAGTAAGATAACGGATGATGTTCAGTATAACCATATGATTATCGAGAAAGAATCACTAGATACTAGGTATCTGCACTAGAAACAATTTCATCTTATATCTTAAGATCACATGTTGTCTATACAGATCACGTAGTAATAAAGTACATTCAAGAGTATTGTAAGTTATCATTTGTCCATAATCATATTTAAGGAAAATAACTCCATCTATCAACAAAAATCTTTCTGATGAGACTGTTCTTGTTATATCCTCAATTATTTTGTATGGTAATTATATGAACTATATACACCACAACCCTTGTATTGTCGATAAAGATGATAGGATTACATCGAAATAGGAGACAAGCAGGCAACAAGCTGCGCCGTTAGTCCTTTTTAAATTGCAAAACCAATCCTATATTTAAGGAAAGTTCGACAAATTGGACTAAGAGAAAATTCGACAAATTTCTCTTGGACATCAATACATACCACTAGGAAGACCCTCTTATTTTCAGAGGAGCAAATAGCACATAGAGGTGGTGCAGTATTCAAGAGGAGTTTACAAGCCTCTTTGCATTTTTATTTATTTTTTGCAATTTCGATCTTCCCAAAATCCAACCTTATAGATTGAATCTTAGATCAATGCTCTACATGTCCTCCGAATTTCGCTCAAATCCGAGCTTATTTGCTACTTTATCTTAATGGTCAAGCATTCGATCAAGATCTAAACAACTTAAATTCTATTTAAAAAAGATCTGATCTTTAAACCATTAAGATATGTAGCAAATAAATTTGGATTTGAGTGGACGACATGTAGAGCATTGATCTAAGATCCAATCTATAAGGTTGGATTTTGGGATCGAAATTGCAGAAAATAAATAAATAAGATTACAACATGTTACAATAGAGGATCGTCTTTCGCTGGGGAACACAATTCTAGAAAGAAGAAAAACAACCAAAAGTACGCAAATATATTATCCATTCTTCTTTAAAGAGTCCATAGATACTGTGTAAAGTTACGTCCTAAGTACCAAAAGACTGACACGATGGACAAAAGAGATATGCCTCAGCAACCAATTCACATTTTTGAATATTTTGATGCATGAGATATTGACTTCACAGGCCTTTAGGAAATTCTCAAGGGGTTACTTCTGGATGCTGACAATCCATTTAGATGGGTGGAGAACCGCTAATAGTACGGCTTCCAAATTTTTCTCAAAGATCCCATAATATAATTTTGAGATCCCAAAGTTTTTATTGATGATGGGGATATCCATTTTTATCAAGTCTTATATATAGACTCTTGCATGGAAGTTCATCATTACGTATAAGATTGGCACTCCTTACCATCCACATATCAATGCCTTGATTGTAATGTCTGCTAAGAAGATCAACATGATTCTCAGAAAACTCATTTGATGAAACAGGATTTAGGGAGACAAGTCTGCTATATATGATCAGATATCTGTATGCTTATTGAATGGCGTACAAAATCCCTCTCAGGATGAATTTCCATAGACTTGGTTATGGGGAAACCCTGCCATTTACGTTCAAGAAGGTTCAACATAAATTTTGAGACATTGTCCATAAACCCAAGTATTTCAAAGAATTGATTTTGCAATTCAAAAAGGACTAGTGACGCAACGTGTTGCCTGCTTGTCTCCTATTTCGATGCAGTTGTGAAGTATATCTAATTAATTGGTTGCTAAACTATTTATCAGAATATAACTTAAATGTGTCCATAATTATCGTATACACTCTTCACAAGATATGGACATCTCCACTTAGATCATACTTTCCCCATGAAGAACTTAAAAGATGCATCTAACAATCAAGATAAGAAAGGAGATCCCAGATCTTGCTGAGATATAATGATAAGTATATCTCTTACATTGAAAGTGATTAAGGGAATGAACTTTCAGTGTTGAAAGGCAAGACAACTTTGATATAAAAAATCCTAAATCAAAGTAAAATATATTTATTTATTTATTTATTTATACAAATTTCTTATTTCAGATAATCCTTCATTAAACTCACTCAATATTATACTCAATAATAACCAGTAAATTATCATGGATTGGATCCATGATCAAGATTTTTAATTGCAGTTGGATACATAATGTATGTGGTTGCAATGTGCAAGTTTTCTCATTGTAATGAGGAATGACAATTAAATTGACAATAGGACAACAACCTATGGTTTGTTTGTCTATTTGGTCTTGATCTCTCATTGAATGTACTTTGGAAGTGACATATCGATGATGATCGTGATTGTCAATTAATCCTTGTAAAATCTAGGAAGATGTTCTAGCATACATATGTGCTCTCGATATTTAATCATGAATGGCATGGTTCTCTGCATCATGCAAAATGATGGCTCTATAAGAGATGATGTATTCAAAATGTTTCAGTACCCACCTGAACCAAAGTCCTTAAGTGTTAAGATGGATGTAGATACGATGAGTGCCATCATTCTACTATCTATACTCTAGTCATTCATGAAGCTTCATAATATTCGTATTGTATGAATTGAATGGAGCATGTATAAATGTTGAAATACTCTTATATTAAAATCTTTTGAATTCAACATAAGATATCATTTGTCTTAAGCAATGGTTGTTTATAGATGATGGGAGCGCAGTGGAAACATGGGTATGACCCAAATAAGAATGAAAATCAAAGAGTTGACTTTACTTCTATGTCTTCCATATGACATCCAAAGATTGGATGAATGCCAATACTGCTATGAGCCGATATATTGATAGTGTGACTATCTATTCTATCTAGGATCCTTAGAGAAGGACTTGGATAGTGCATCGGAATAATCTACATCTACATATAATCATTGAAATTGACTTTCTTATTAGATAAGATCAAAGTCTAATAATTATATCTCAATCTTCTAATAACACTTGCAAATAATTTCATATGTTTTAGAAGATTAGAAAATTTGATCTTATGTTTTTAATAGCCATCCACATGGATATAGATGCAATTGTTGCAACAATCTCTATTGGATAGATAGACTTCATAATTTCAGTGGGAGAGTCCATAGTCTTAGAAAATGCCTCTATGACCTAGAAATTAGAATAAATTCATTGTTTACTTCTAAATGTTGGAAATAAACATGAATTCTGGAATAGACCTATCATAAGGAGTTATGATGGATATATTTAAGACAGTAATTTGACATCTGGAGGACTCTGCTAAATTAGAATATTAATGAATGGTTCATTAACTTTTCTAATACTGAAAACTTAAAACCTTAAAAGATCAATAGGAGGATGAAGATCATTTAACAACGATCTGGCATCAAGCATTGGACATATGTCTGTTGATGAGATCAATAGACAAGTAAGAGATGAAACTTTAGAGTATCTGAAATTTCAAATCTTACATACTTGTGAATATTGTATTTAAAGTAAAAATGTCCAATGCATCCTTCTTTGAGAATGGTGTTAGATGCTGAGGTATTCAAGATCTCATATATATTATGTATGTGGATCATCTATATCATAATGAACATTAATGATATATGATATCCACTGATGATTATTTGTGATATGATATTTCTTCTCTTCACCTTAGAAGCCTTTGAAATGTTCAAAGATTTCACTTTTTGGTTTAGAACCAAAAGTTTGAAGGAAGATGAAATTAATTTGATCTAACCTAGGTAGAAAATACTTATTAGATGAATTCATGGAATACCTTATGAAGAAAGAAATATCATTCCTATACCACTCCTCCTAATTAACATTAACTCAATGAAGTTGTAGGGAGATACAATTGGATCATGTGTGACATGATCTTATCAATGATGAATCTTAGAATAATTACCACTTAGTTTCCATGTATATATGTAGTAGAGACTACTATATATATCGTTAATAAGGTTCCATGCACGTGAGCTGGAATTTAGCACCTGAGAGTGCTACTTCATTAGGAAAATAAAGGATGGTACTGGATACCTACTTTATGACCTTGAGATTCTTAAAAGATGTCATCTCTGAGAATGTGATTCTTAGAGGATGAGACTCTTGAGAATCAAGATGAAAATGAAGTGAAGGAACTCATTGAATCTTGAGAACATAATGAGGCTCCGAAAATTGGAAACTAAAAGGACAATTAAAGATGAAACACTCATACATCTTCAAATGAGTTTGAGGATGGATTCCATGTGTCAGTTAAGTCTGATAATGATCATACTTCATATGATGAAGCTTATAAAGATCATGTCATGGAAATATGGATGTTAGCAATAAAGTCTAAAGTAGACTTCATGTACAAGTGTTGTATATGGACCCTCGAGAATCCACCTATAAGGGTATGACATGTTAGGTGCAAATGGATCTTCAAGAGAAAGAGTAAACCTAATGAGAAGGTAGGGACCTTCAAAGCACGGCTCGATCCTCAAGATACACATCGAAGAGAAGACATCGCTTGCGAAGAGACTTGCTCTCCAGTGACCATGCTTAAACCCATCAGAATATTGCAACTATAGCTACACAACTTGACCATGACATCTTCTAAATGTGAGTCAAGATTGCATTCCTCTATAAATACCTCTCCGGGGATATTCACATGAAGTAGCCCTAGGGCTTCATATTTGAGGAAAGCAAGGTGTGCAAGCTTAAGAACTCCACCTATGGACTCAAATAAGCTTCTTCTAGTTGGAACATAAGATTTGATTAAATTATAAAGGTTATGGTTTTAGATAGAATCTTGATGGACCGTATGAAGCTTATTGGGAGTGCCATTGTGTTTATCATGCTAAATGTAGATGATATCCTAATCATTTGGAATGATATAAGGATGATAATAAGTGTTTTATAATCTAGCTATTCCATAGCGTGAGATATGATCTCATGGATACCTCTTGTATCTTAGTTCTGAAAGTGTTCAGAAGCAAAGAGAAGAGGGTATCGGGACTGTCACATTTGTAGTACACCTTGGACATATTCCATTTTCTGGAAAATTCCAAGAAAGACTTCTTTCCCTTAAGATATGGTTCTGACCTATCTAAAGGGATAGCACCTCAAGGATTTGAAGAAGTGAATGCTAGAACTGCTTGTCCTTGTGCATTAGTTATGAGAAGCCAAGTATATGGTAGATGTGTACAAAAGCCAGATGTCTATTATGCGGTGGGAGTAGTAAACTGTTACTAATCCTATTATAAAGATAAAACACTTAGTTGCAGTAACAACAATATCTTCAAATTTGACAAGACTTTCAAGATAGTGATCTCTAAGTCTTATCTTCAGGAACTTAAGGCTTTATAGATAGTGGTCTAAAGGTCTTAACTGGGGATACCTTAGGAGATAGAGTTCTCCAGGAATAAGAGTATTCTGATAAGGATGATAGAAAATTACATAGCAGTTATAACGATTACTGAGTTGTAGTCTCAAAGACACTATAACTGACAATATTGAGTATTTGTTGAATAAGTTGTAACATTCGCATAGGATGCGAGCACTGTTACTAGGAGATTTGCAAGTGTCGTAGAAGGACTTGGCATAGTCTCTCGGGAACAGAGTGATTGATCAGCTTACCTAGCTATTTTTATAAATAACCTATGATCGTCACATGAGTGCGGGTTTAAATGATTAGCCCATTAATGATTCTTTGGGCTAGTGGGAGATTATTGTACATGCGAGCCCACGGCAAGCCACTACGCAATAAATGTTATTGCAAATATCATTCCCTGATCTGAAATGAAGAATAGTTAATTTGCATAATAGGTCCCTTAGTATAATTAGGATTATGTACCATGGTCATCTTATTGATCATACATTCTGTTGATTCAATTATTGAATCATAGAGGCTGACGCTTGGATGAATATCTAAATAGTTAGATTGAGGACTCATCAAGCATCGTCAAATGATTATTAAAAGAGGATCTCCAGCCTGAGAAGGAGATGGCAATCCTTTATCTAAAGGTTGATATCTGACCGACCTCTTGATGCATCTCCTCTGCATAGGAATAAAGATTCGGAGGTGTCAAATTAGTTAGGTCAAAGAGTTGATTTAACGAGATCGAGAGAACCAAAGACCTATATCATATGTTGTCATGATATAGGCACTCATCCTCTGACCGAAGATAGATGTGTTACTATATGTCTGAGATGTACATTTGGTAGACCAATAGGTTGATGACCTAACCAAGGTCTATACACCAGTACGTTGGTGTGCATGCAAGGGCATATGAGTAATACGATCTCTCAAAGGGATCATACAGGTTCATTGCTAAACTGAAAGACATGAGCTCACTCATGAGATATTTGAAAGAATCAAATTCCGTGCACGGTCGTCTCGCTTTGGAAGCTTGACTGAATTTGTAGGTTTGATATATGCTTTTGGAAAGTATATGATCAACACCTAGGTATGATATATACCTTTGGAAAGTATATGATCGATACCAACTCCCAATAGTCAAATGAGAAACTTAATGATAAAATCCTGAAGTAGACAGTGAAAAATTGATCTAATACTTCGGGTTTATTCCGATCTTCCACTATGCACGATGTACAGGTATTAGGAATACCTGAGGGTGATGTTATCATAAACAATTGTATAACCATGACACTTCCATTCCTAGGGAGTGATGAAACAGGTATGGATTTTACTGACTCCTCTCAGTAGAAGTGATCTGATCTTGGTCCAAATGTTGGACAGTGATCTGAATGTGATTCAGATGCAATGAGAAGATTGGATCTACAGCTTTGATTTAATCAAGCATCTATGAGAGGTCTGCAAGATCTGAATTTGAGATGTGATCTCAATATCCAAGTCATTATGTATGGAACAATACAATCGTCATTTCCTTATCTCCAAGTATTCATGGAGAAAGTGCATTATCCTTGAATGAGTTTATGGATAATTTCATTGTTGAAATATGTATCCGAGCATTGATAAAACTGATAAGTAAATATGATTTAATTATCATGAATAATATGAATTTGATTCATATTATAAGGAGAATTATCTTAGATTATTAAATGTGTATCAAAGATGTGAATAATGTGAATGTGATCCATATTATTTGAGTAAATGAGAATGGATAACCAAGATGATTAAATAATTATCATGGATATGAATAATATGGATAGTACTATCCATATTAATTATATATATTATAAATGTGATTTATAATATATCAAAGAGAGCCTATTGTATATTTGTTATTAATTATTGATGTGAATTGGATTCACAATGGATAATTAATTGAAAACATAATTTATATTTTATTTTGGGTTGTGAATGTGATTCACAAATTTCCAATGGCATGATTGCAATATTTTCGAGATAATTAAGAATTACTATTGTGAGTTAATGTTGGAATGAGATAATGTAATCTCATTGGAAAAAGATTTTCCATCCACCAAAGGTGTTGGATGGCCACCAAGTCCCAATGGGACTGGGTGGCCGTCCCCCCTTGATTAATGGATGATTATCTTTACCAATTATCTCTAAGATAATTGATTTGATTTTAAATTGATTTATATTGACTTGTCGATATATATTAATTCAAATTAATTGTTGTAGTGTTTTTACAACAAAATCGTGGTCATTGGAATAAACACAAATCAGTCTCATCTATTGAATTTGTGTGCACATGGATTCGGATCTATGGACTCCCAAAATACTATATAAGAAGAGGCAACCATATCTCTTCAAGGGACATTGAAAATATGTTCTCTCCATTTCTCTCTCTACATGTCAAGTCTCTCTCATTATGTCCGTCCACCATGGAGCCATAGAGAGAGTCGCTATAGCCGCAGCATCGCCATTATGGTGCCGGATTGTTTGCTCGTGGATCTCCATGTCCTTAAGTTTGCCTCGCTCGTGAAGAAGATGTTGGATCTCGTGTGACAAGATCAGGAGATTTACCGCTTGGGTCATCAACATGGATTTCGAGAAGCACGCGTCTTATCAACGCGCTCGTAAGCGTCTCCTCCGTCGGATCGAACTTGAGACAGGAGGTCTCTTCGTTTAGAGACTCGATCGCAACCACGCTTCAAGAGATAAACCTAATACTTATTTGTGGTTTAGATGAAATGATCCGAGAAATGTTTTTGGATCATGTGGTTTCATCGGATTAATTTTTTTAAATTGCGCTGCCTGGAGCAACTAGTGTGACTAGTCACTCCCGAGCGCATACGATGTTATCCTCACGCTTCTGTGATGCGCTTAAGGATTTTCCTAATATCCTTCATGACCATCATGCCATCAATTTTTTATTATAAAAGATCACATTTCATTTATCTAACATAAGGTGCATCTAAAGGTGCTTACATGGTAGTTCATAGAACAAAAGACACCAAAAAAGAAGCCCCGACAGGCGAGCACAACATAGAAGATCATTTTTTCCCTACAATCAGATCCCAATGCAAGACAACAACAACAACGAAACTTAAAGACGCGTCCTCTTGTTTTTCAAGGAAAGGGAGAGGTCGATCCAAAACTATAGACGAAACCAAAAGACCAAAACTCAAGTCTTTTGAGTTGGTTTGCAGCGATCTAACATCAGAGTTCAGGAGTTGGGATTGTGTTTAGCCGTCGAATTGATCTCCTCCTCCAGTGGTAGTTTTGGGTTAATGTGTCACTGATAACGACAGGTAATCCACGAGGGTCACCATGAAAAATATAAAAGTGTTGTCGCTGAGGCGACCACTCATAGAAGACCGGTGTTAATCAGCAATTAACCCACAATCCAAAGAATACAACAATCTAGCTCAAAAATAAATGTGAATTAATCTTTATTTACTCTACCATAAAATGTATAGGGAACAAGCATGTAGAGGTCGAACCACAGAGAGCAATACAAAAATGCAATAGCCTACATGTATCTCAGAGTCATCCTTGAGTGGGTTTTTATATATATATTTTTTTATATTATTATTTATATTTTTTTATTTTTAATAATATAATTAGGTAATATATATATTTAATATAATTATAAATATATGTATACCCATAGAGGGTTAGTATATAGCTTATAATACATACAATATATATATGTATATATAAGGATAACAAAAAAGGATATATATTTTATATTTTTTTTCTTTTTTTTTTATATTAAGGTTAATAAGTAGATATAAGAATACATATAAATAATTAGATATATATATTCTTTTTAGGAAATATATATATACATAAAGGGGTATTATAATATTTACAAAAATACTCAAAAATAGTCAAAAATGCAGGAACAAAGTCTTTTTGGGATTTTCAAGGGTTTTTACTATTTTTGTGATTTTTGTGCATTTTTGAAAAATATTTTTAGTATTTTTAAATAGCTAAATAATAGCAAACAGTGGAATAGGTTCTGGCTGTTACAAAAATAGACCTTAAAAATAGCTAACGGCCTCAAAAATTTTCCACACTATTTTTCTAATAAAGATAATAAAACAAAGCATAAATAGGGCCTGAGTTTATAATTTTCTGATTTTGCTTTGATTTTTTATATTTTTTTGAAGTTTTTGGGTATTTTTAAATTTTTAAGGTTTTCCTTTTGAGATTTTTAGGGGTTTTTGGATTGACACTATAATAGGTCAAAATACACCATATGTAATTTTTTTGGAATTTTTCGAGGCATTTTCATATTTTTTTAGGATTTTATAAGTTAGACAGTGAATAAAAGACATGTTTTTTATTTTTACTAAATGCGAAAATGCAACAAAATGAAAAACTAAAAATATAGCATGCAAGCACAACCAAACAGGATCTTAAGTCTATTTTTGCAAGATTTTTCAAGTTAGTATAGAGCACAAAATAAATAGACAAAGCATTCAAAAATAAATGGCCAGGCAGGGGTATTTTTGCAAATAAAATAGTTTGTAGGGCATACATGCAAAAATCACAATAAAAATACACATGGACTTTTATTTTCAGGACCATTTGATAATTACAGGAACCTGGCGGGGTTTAATTGCAAATTCCACGCACCTCACGTGGTTGTTGCACGTGAGGCGCGGAAGGACTAAAGTGTAAATCTTGAAACATCGGGGGTCCTTCTGTAAAATATACATTTTATTTACAACATGACTTTTTATTTTAGGTATTAAACTATAAATACAAAAAGGCGGGGGCTAGATGTGAAATTTACCCCCAAATAAGGCGTGTCATCCAACGGTGCTGGAGGCGCCACTTATCCACGCGTCACGCATCGGACGACGGATGTCGGTTCGATGATGAAGGGCCTGGATTAGAATCTCCTAGCTGATCTGACGGTGGACGTACGTCTTCATCGAACGGTCGGCGTTCAATCTGGACCGCCCCTCTCGATCCAACGGTGCTGGAGGCATCTGGAAGAACGGGGAAGAAGCTCGCCCCCGGCGAGCTTCGATCGGGCAGCTCGGGCTCCTCCGGGCACCCCCGCGCATCTGAAGTTCTCTGATCGTAGCTGGGAGGCTTCCGCGTCGTCTGACGGTTCTTTCATGGCTCCTGGAGGTCCGAGTCGATGGAGCGAGGTCGGAGAAGAAGGGGACCCCCAGGAACCTCTTCTTGGGTCAATGCAAGCCCAGATGGGCTCTATTCTTCGATATACCTGCATAGGAAGAACCGCGGGCGAGAGAGCTATCTCCTCGACCCGGGGTTTTGAAGCTGCGATGCAAGATGGAGGTGGGCGGAGGGGCTCCGGCGAACGGCGGAGGAGGAGCCCCGATTCGCCAAGACCTATGGTCCTGGGTTGAACAAATGGGTGCGATAGATGGAGAAGGCGTTGAGGTTTGAAATGGGATGCTCGAGGCGGTCGGAAACAGTAGGGTTCACGGTGAAGAAGTCGCCGGAGCGGAGCTCCGGCGAACTTCGAATTTTGATTCTTACGCTAGGGTGATTAACTAACAACTAATCTAACTACTGGAATGAAACGCTAACATTAAAAGCTAACTATAAACGCATAAAAGGACAGCTCTTATACCTGGGGGCCTCCAGGGAGCAGGGCGGACGCCGGAGCTCCGCCGCGTCAAAATTCTCCGTCCTCCGGCCAAGTCGAGGCGCTGGGCGACTCCCCCTATCATGAGGAATGGTCCAGGAGCAAGATCAAGGTGTTTGGGTGGATTGAAAATGGCCAAATCTGAGGAAGGAGGCGGAGCTAATTATTTATAAACATTGGCAAGAGGCCTTATTACCCGGCGATTATTGACTGATCCAATGAATATCTCGTTGATCTATGATTTTGGCGAGCATCATGGATGATCAGAGGACAAATCTTGTGAAGGAAGCGAGCCAGGATGATGGAAGGGATGGCCGCGAAAAATGGAGGAAAATCGGGGATTTGATAGTTCAGAGGCGCCAGGCGAGGGATGGGACAGTTGACCAGGGAGTCAACGAAGGCCAGCGCCTCATTGGGCCACGTCAGCCGCTACAAGACAAAACAGAAAATTTGATTGGGAATTGATTTATTTGATACCTTAAACGATTTTATTAATTTTTTTCTTATAAAGTAAAAAATGTGTATTATTTCATCTAGTATTTATTTCTGATTTTTATTGAATTTTTCGAGGTGTTTTATTATAGTTTTATTTGGATAATGTGTATGTGTATGTATTTACATGTATTTTTATGTATTTTATTTTTAATTTGTTTATTTTCTTTTATTATTTTATTGGCTTATTTTATAAATTTATAATTTATTTTTGTGAGTATAAAGGTATTTTTATTTAATTTTTAGGAGTTTATTTATATTTTTAAAGAAATAGGTATAGGTATGTTGTAGGTATCCTTATAGGTCTTTTACCTATGTATTTTGTATACTTAATTTATTTATTGTATTTTCTTGATTTTTATTTTAGATTTACATTTTTAATGAGTTATGTATAATGTATACATTATTATAACAATATAAAAGAATAAAAGAACCAAGGAATAAAATCCTTTTTATTTATGTATAGGTATATAGCATAGGTATTTTGTCTATGAATTTGTAGACTTATTTTATTTTACAAATTGTTTTTGGTTTTCTTTAACTTCTAATATGTGTACGCATTATATACATTATTTACAAAATTCTAAAAATATGAATTTATACAAATAATGAATATTGAATAAAATGCATATTTTAATCAGTCCTATATACCAGGAGGGCCAAAAACCTAACTTCTGCATATGGGCTCCAAAAATTATGAAACCAATTTTATAAAATAGTTCTTGGAATGCTATATACAATTAAAGGTGAGTTTGGGTGCTTTGGAGTTTTTATTTGCAAGATATGGGTCTGTGAAGTTGAGATTTTGGCTTTTTATTCTGTGTATAAAATGTACACTGGGTATTATTTTTGCACAAACTCAGTTTTGTATTTTTATTTACATTATTATCTACAACTTTCATGTACAAAGTTTCTTTATTTGATGAAGAAATAATTATGTACAAAATAGGTGCCAAAAATGCATAAATGAATGAATTAATAAATGAGGTATTTATTGTACACTGGCCCTTATCTCCCCCTACTTTATTCTTTGTCGACCAATACCATGCTGGCCTTGGTCTCGGGGTTTGGGTCATAAAATATTTACAATATTTTATTCCTTTTTCTTTTCTTCTCTTTATTCTATAATTTTGGCATTAAGAACCTTATTTAATGTGGAATTAATACAATGAATCATGAATGCTATTATATACAATTTGATGCTATTTACATGCATTTGCTGGGGTTTTTGAGGCCAAAATGATTGAATAAAGGTGATGAAATGGAGATTCATCACCCCCCTATACTTGCCTTTGCTAGCCCCTAGCAAACACTTATGCAATAAGTACAAAAAGAATAAAGAAAAGAAAAAGGATAATAAAAGAATGAAAGAGTGAATAAGGGTGCTTTCAGTGCAATGCATGTCCTTACAAAATCTGAATTTGGAGCTCCTGTCAGACCTTGGGTGTGAATGTGTGTGGAACCTAGTCGGGAACCAGCTCTAAAACACAACAGCCTTCGATAGTCACAGAACTCGGTTCAACCCACCTCAATAGCCGGGTTAGAACTAGTCTACATCATACGCAAACCCTTATAACTATGAGGCTGACTTGTACGGTGTAAGTGATAGTGGCTTGCCCCAGCTGAAATGATAAAAGAACTGACTTCTCCAGAATGACAACCCAATGATTCCCCAATCCAACAGCTCTTTCCTCGAGGAGCAGGGTATTCCCTTCTAAGTTCAAGTGGCAACTAGCTCAAGAGGAGGGGGTGAAGAGAAGAATGGACAGTAGCCAGTGTAGCTACCTATCCTGGGATGCAAGACCAGTGTAGTCAAGTCATCCAGCTGCAGGCTCACGTATTTGTCTTTGGAACTCAAGCTTGCTTATTGACTTTGTACATACTTTGCAGGCATTTTATTTTTGTACAGGCCTGACCATTTTTTTTTCAACATACTATTCACAGCAGCATTTACATAAGGAGTTTTTCCTCTTGAGCCAGTAGACTATCCCTCTTTTGAAGCTTTATCGCAACCCACAATCTCCTGTCTTAAGACCTCATGGCTATTGGACCAGGTTGGGGTGCACTTCCCTCCCTAGACGAGGACGAATGTTTCCACCCGTGTGCGTCTCAGACTGGCAAATCCAACCCCCTCACCACTCCAACTGAGTTGAGCCAAGTGAAAGGTGCAAGTGTCCAAGTTAGGTCACGGTCGGTAAGAGTCATACGTGTGTCTCGAAAAGTTCTAGTTAGTCCACTGAGGTGACTTGAACCCAGCCCTGATTTCTCAAAGAATTAAGTCTGCATAGACCTGAAGTACCTTAAACCTAGTTCCCATAAGGTTACAGTGCAGTTAGGTGCGGTAAGGTCCAACCAAGCTCCAAATTGAGACTTTATTAGACTGATTCAATCATCAAGCTCACTCAACAAGAATATTACTGGTATGCTTATGCTATGAACAATGATTGATGCAATTTTTCACAAAGAATTTGAAAGAATCAAAGAATGTTTTTACACAAAGAATTTTTGCAAATAAACTAAGAACTGGACACATATATAAAAAAGTATATACACTTATTTACACGGGCGTGCCGCTTTATTCACAAAATGTATGAGTTTTTAACAACTTTACAGGTTTGAATGAAGTAGTTTATTTAGAACTGTACAGAAAGAATTGTATGTGTCTTATTTATGATTTACAAGAATTTGTAATAGTGTTCTTATTAGTTTTTGAAAATACTTTTGCAAACTATAGTACACAATAATTTTCGCAATCTTTTACACATATTTGACAATTATTTTTGCAAAGATTTTTCACGCTATATATATACAATTTTCACAATAGTTTTGGCAAGCATTTTTCAAAACATTTGCACATAGATTTTTCAAATCCTTTCTTCCACACAAAGAAAAGTTTTTCAATCAAAATAGTTTCACACATTTGAAATCATTTCACATCAAATTTTTCAAAACTGGTCACACTATTTTTCAAATCATACTGTATAGGTATCTGATTTATTAATCAGTATATACAAAAGATGAAAAATTGTATTTGATGTACAATATGGTTTTGTTTCTTATAGGCTTTGTTTGGGCTTATTCATTATTTACAAATGAGAGATTTTTGTGCGTACTCCTCAGACTGATTCGAGAATCATTTTCACAAGGATTTGAAAACTATAGTCCAAGATAATTTTGCAAACATGTTCACGCATTTAAAACTCCTTTTACAAAGGTTTACACAACATAGATATATTTTTCAAAACAATTTTGACAACCAATTTTTCACAATCATTTGCACACTGATTTTCACACATTTTGGTTTCACTCAAAGAAAAATAAATTTTTCTCACAAAACTAATTTTTCGAACTTGAATACTTGTACACACTATTTTCAAACAAATTTCACAAGATTTTTCAAAGGAGAATGTTTCGCACAAAACATTTTTCTGACTCAATAATCAGTACAATTACAAGGAGTCTGAGGAACTCACAATCATCTTTCATTATTATAAAGCTACTTTTCACATTTTATTTTATGTTGAAGTGATAATTTATTCTTCAGTATGAGTTATGGCTTTTAGTATATACATGGTATATACGACCCCCCTATACTTAGCTTGAGCTATGTCCTCATAGATCGAAAGGAAAAGCAAAGACATAACTCGTACTGAGTATAGACAGATCTAAAGAATAAATATGAATGAAATGAATGAATGAGAAGTTGATCGTCCCACCTATACTTAAGATCAAATAATCCTAAGTATAGCAGACTGTACAAAAAGCAGGGAGGGTCAAGGGTGGGAATACACAGATCGTACTCAGATTGTCTCCCTCTATACTTAGGGTAAGATACTCCTAAGTATAGACAAGAAGAGGAGACAATGGAGAGGATCGGAATGAAATGAAAAACTCGGGGTGCACATCCCCCCTATACTTAGGACCAAGTACGTCCTAAGTATAGAAAACTGTCTACAAGGGTGGCACCTTTTAGATACAAAGAGAAAATAGAGAAGAAAAGAAGAAAAGAAGAAAATCAGATAAACAGAGGCTGTAGTACATCGTCTGAATCTTTTGATGCCGCGGGAGCTGTGAAGATGTCATCGTGGTGCACTAACTGAATAGAGTCAACAACGGCCAAGAATGCATCTGGTTCGAGGTAAGGCTTCAGTAGTTGACCGTTGACGATGAAGGGTTGTGCGTCAGGGGACAATTCTGATATAGCGATGCTTCTATTGTCACGCACTTCACATGCTCGGAATGGCCCTGTCCACTTACTCTTTAATTTGCCTGGGAATAACCGCAACTTTGCATCAAATAACCACACTTTCTGTCCAACATCGAAGGTCTTTCGTCTGATGTGCCGGTCATGCCAGCGTTTCACCTTCTCCTTGTACATTAAGGTGTTATCGTATGCATAGTCTCGGAATTCCAAGAGCTTGTTCAGATCGTCTTTTCTCTTCTGACCACTTCTGCGTGAGTCCAAATTACAACTGTTGATTGCCCAAAGAGATTTGTGAATTAATTCCACGGGCAGATGGCATGGTTTCCCACGGTAGGGCGACATGCCCAAGGGAGACTTGTAGGCGGTTTGGTAAGCCCATAGAACTGAGTCCAAGAGTTGAGACCAGTCTTTTCTGTTTGGCCTAACAAGTTTCTGCAATATGGTCTTGATTTCTCTGTTTGATAACTCTACCATGCCATTGGTCTGGGGATGATAAGGAGACGCGACACGGTGATCGATGACGTACCCCTTCGTTAATTTCTTGACCTCTTTGTTGATGAAGTGACTACCCCCGTCTGATATGAGAATCTTTGGTATCCCAAACCGCGAAATGATGTTCTTCTTCAGAAACTGGCAAACTGTTTTGCTGTCAGTGGCTCGGGCGGGAATAGCTTCAACCCAACGACTCACGTAAATCGACGGCAAGAAGGATATGCTCAAAACCTTGACTGTTAGGGAAAGGTACCATGAAGTCAATGCCCCATGCATCGAAAACGTCTGCTATCTGAATGATTTTCAGAGGCATTGAATCTTTGGCAGTGAGTGTACCTTTCAGTCGCTAACAGTTAATACATCTTTTAACAAACTCTGCTGCATCCTTGAATAATGTGGGCCACCAGAAGCCACATTGCAATACTTTCGATGTCGTACGATCTCCAGAATGGTGTCCACCAGATTCGAGCGAATGACAATGCTCGAGGACACTAGATTGCTCCGTCTGAGGGATGCACCTGCGCCAAATACAATCTGCTCCTTCTCTGAATAAAAGAGGATCCTCCCATTGGTAGAAGCGGATGGTCGACATGAATTTGTTCTTCTGATTCTTCGTCCAATCCGAAGGTATTACCCCAGAGGCGAGGTAATTGACAATATCAGCGTACCAAGGGAGAGAATCCACAGCTAAGATGGCTTCGTCAGGGAAGGTTTCTGTGATAGGTGCATTGCTCAGAGGAGGCTCATGCTGCTCTATTCTGGAGAGATGATCTGCTACCACATTCTGAACTCCAGGCTTGTCCTTGATTTCCAGATCGAATTCCTGGAGGAGAAGGATCCAACGAATCAGTCTTGGCTTAGCATCCTTCTTCTGCTGTAGGTATCGGATAGCAGAGTGGTCCGTGAAAATTGTGACTTTTGATCCCAACAAATAGGATCTGAACTTCTCTAAGGCGAAAACCACAGCCAGCAATTCTTTCTCTGTCATTGTATAATTTCTCTGTGCTTCATCTAATGTTCTGCTGGCATAGTGAATGGCATAGGGCGCTCTGTCTTTCCTCTGCCCAAGAACAGCTCCGACTGCAAAATCTGACGCATCGGTCATTATCTCAAAGGGAAGAGTTCAGTCAGGAGGCTGCAAGATTGGAGCCTGAGTGATAAGCTCCTTCAATTTATTGAAAGCAAGGAGAACCGGCTGATCAACAATGAACTCGGTTTCCTTGCACAAAAGTTCTGTCAGAGGTCGGGCGATGCGGCTGAAATCCTTGATGAATCGTCTGTAAAATCCCACATGCCCCAGGAATGACCTCACATTCTTCACTGACTGAGGTGGCTGAAGATTTGAAATGACATCCACCTTTGCTGGGTCGACTTCCATGCCACGTTTGGAAACGACATGGCCCAGCACAATACCTTCAGTGATCATAAAGTGGCTCTTTTCCCATGAGAGCACTAGATTGACTTCACGGCATTTCTGAAGCACTCTGTCTAGGTGCTCAAGACAAGAATCGAAACTATCACCATAGACAGAGAAATCGTCCATGAACACCTCAAGAAAACTGCCTACCATCTCGGCGAAGACTGCTAACATGCATCTTTGGAAAGTTGCAGGTGCGTTGCACAATCCAAAGGGCATTCTCTTGAAGGCGTAGGTGCCGAATGGGCAAGTGAAGGTGGTCTTCTCTTGATCCTCAGGGGCGATCGCCACTTGGTTGTACCCGGAGTACCCATCGAGGAAGCAGAAGAACTCCTTGCCTGCTAATCTCTCCAGAACTTGATCAATGAATGGCAAGGGGAAGTGGTCCTTCTTGGTTGCTGCATTAAGCCGGCGGTAGTCAACACACACCCGCCAGGATGTCGGTACCCGAGTTAAAATTTCCTCTCCTTTATCATTTGTAACCACGGTAAGCCCAGATTTCTTTGGAACTACATGCAGTGGGCTTACCCATTTTGAATCGGAGATGGGATAGATGAAGCCTGCGTCACACCATTTCGTGATTTCTTTCATAACGACGTCCCGAAGGTTAGGGTTCAGCCTTCTCTGAAATTCGTGGGACGGCTTGGCATCTTCTTCTAGATAGATATGATGTGAGCACAGAGCTGGATTTATCCCTCGGAGATCTGATACGCTCCAACCAAGTGCTTTGCGGTTCTTTTCTAGAACCTCGAGAAGTCGAGATTCCTGATCCGGATTCAGCCTGCTGCTGATGATGACCGGATACATTTGCTCTTCACCCGCAAGGAAAGCATACTTCAGGCCTGCAGGAAGTGGCTTGAGTTCTGGCTTTGATCTGTCCACTTTATCTGTCACTTCAGATACCATGCTGGTGGTGGAATGCACTTTGAGGCTGCTACCATCCTCATCATCCTGTTGAGATCCCGGAGATGCACCGAACGGTTCTGCGCTAAGCTGATCATGTTCGGTCTGGAGTGAATGCTCAAGAAGATGCGCCTGCATCTGAGAATCTGTCTCCCAAGAATCATCGGAGCATATGCTGACTGCGCTTTCCAAGTCCTCCTCAAAAGTGAGGATTTTTCGGGTCCATGGATCGTCCAATGATAACTCTGAATCTCTGATCTCCGCGATGAAATCACAGTCTGCTTCTGATGATGCCTGGCTCTCATCAGTCGTGGCATTCTGCTCTTTGTTCATGTTTATCGTGATTTGCTGGGTGTTCGAGCTGAAAGTGATCTTCCCAGACCCGTAATCAACCACGGCACCTGAAGTACGGAGGAATGGCCTGCCAAAGATGATAGGGGTCTGGAGCAGGGGTGCAGGTGAGTCCATATCAAGGACTACAAAGTCAGCTGAGAATTTCATCTCCTGCACGGTAACTATCACGTCTTCCAACAGACCTCGGGGCCGCTTGACGGATCGGTCAGCGAACTGAAGGATCATGCGTGTCTTCTTGAGCGGTCCCAGCCCGAATTCTTGCATTATGGACGAGGGCAGAAGGTTGAAGGAAGAACCACTGTCAAGAAGAGTACGCTCGAAGACCTGGTCAAAAATCACACAACTGATCAGAGGTGCTCCTGTATCATGCTTTTTCTGGGGGAGGTTGCTGATAGCTGCAACTGTGGCCATGGAGAGAACGTGTTTTTCTACTTCTCGATGTCTGTTGTCTTGCGCTGGGCGACGCCTGTTAGTACATGCCTCTTTCAATCCTTTCTTTACAGCTGGCATGTATTCCACGGCCTTCAACAAGGGAATCTCAACAGTCAATTTATCCAAAATATCCACAACACCTGGATCAGACAATGCCTTTTTTCGTTTTGCAATTTTTTTGGATTTTTGTATTGCATGCGGAAAAGGAATATTTACACCACTAGAAGGAAAATGAGAGTTCTTATTTACATCAAAATCATTGCCCACAGAATGTTGTACATCTGGACTACAAAAAGGAGTACAAGCTGGATCTGAAAATGCTGGTGCTGCGGGGTGATCAAAAAGGGTAGCGTCGGCTCCATCGGCTGGCGAGGGATCGGCTGTTGCTGGCGGCTCCTCCAAGGCTGGCGCGGCTTCGCTTCTGCTACAAGCTTCTTTTTGGTGTTTTTGCTTTTGCTGATTTTTTTTGTGTTTTTGGCTGGAGTTGCTTCTGGCAAGGCATGACGGCTGGACTGGCTTCTCCTTCTTCTTCCTCCTCACCCGCCCCTGGAGCTGGCACGGTTGATGCGAAAGATGACGATCCACCTGTTTCTTTATTCACCCCACTGGTAGTAGCAGGCGGAGGCAAGGCCCTACCGCTCCTGAGAGTAACAGCATTAGAATAAACAGTAATATCGTTACCAGACACGGACAGGACATCACATTCTACCTGCTCTTTCTTCTTGAAATTGTTGGGGTTGGCTTCGACCTGCGCCGGAATAGTGGTTCGGGTGGCGGTCAGGTCATCAAGCCGTTTTGTCATCTCCGCTAGCCCTTTAACAAGCTGGGCTAGACACTCCATGGTGGGATTTGTAGGGGACATTTCAGAAGATTCAGCATGCAGACCACGCTGCTGTTGGGTAGATGGGTGGGGAGGCTGTTGCTGGTGGTGTTGCTGTGGTGGTGCAGGAAGTTGAAGCTGTTGGTAAGACGGAGGAGGATACTGCTGATATTGCGGAGAGGGGGCAGCCGCGTACTGGTGATACGGTTGTGGGTGGCGGTACTGTGGCTGCTGTTGATAAGGAAAATTCTGCCTCCACTGATGTGTAAACTGGGGAGGCTGCTGGTGTTGCTGGTGAGGCTGAGAGGTTTGACCAAAACGACCACCCTGAGGTTGGTGGTACTGCCGGTTGGCAAATTGCTGACCATGGGGTTGTCCCTGAGGACGGGTCGGCTGTGCATCATTACTCCATACCCCATTGACTTCTTGGATCAGGGGTGGTGGTGGGAAAACTGGATCAGGAATAGAAAGGAACTCTGGCTGGTATACGACCATCTGCTGCTGCGGCGGGCCCTGGTCGGGCGCCTGCACGTAGTATACGTGCTGGACTGCCGGTGGCTGCTGGCTCGACTGAGGCTGATGCTGCGGTTGCTGCTCGTCCTTCTTCTCAGCGGGAGCGTCTGATGGTGTAGCCGACTGGACAGAGTTGATCGTGCCGACCAACAGTTCGAGGTACTTGTTGATCTGATCTAGCTTATCCAGGTTCTGGGTCCTCTTCTCGATCACAGCGAGTTTCTCGAGGTCATGTGATCGCTTCTCAATGATATCGACCTTAGAGAGATGGCCCCCGATGATACTGAGGTTGGAGCTCTCATCTCTCTCTGCTTCTTTGGATGCAGCCATGTGCACTTGCTTCTGGAGAATCTGGGGCTGCTTCTAGTATGCCTTGGATGAAGAGAGGGCGGCCTCTCCTTCGGTCATTTCTTCGAAAATCTGCCAGACTACATCTTCATCCTTATTGAAATGGGAACCCCCACATGCTGCGTCCACAAGCCGTTGGCTTTCAATATTCAGTCCCCCAAAGAAATGTTGGACCAAGCTGGTCTTTGGGATATCATGATGGGGACACTTCTCCTGCAGGTCAGTGAATCTCTCCCAAGCTTCATGTATAGACTCGTGGGGTCCTTGGGTGAAATTACTGATACGGGCTCGCATCTGGTTGAGCCGACCGAGAGGGTAATATTTGTGCAGGAAGGCGGACTTCAACTCCTCCCAGGTCGTCACGACCTTTCCCAAATGATTGACCCAATAGAGGGCCTTGTCCTGTAGGCTGAAAGGGAATGTCATCATCTTTACAATGTCCAGAGGGACATTGGGATAGTGTGTGGTACGGCAAATGCGAGAGAATTGCTGCAGGTGAATGTACGGCTCTTCGCTTGTGTTTCCATGAAAGGCAGGGAGAAGGGCTATGAACTGGGGTTTCAGCTCAAAGTGAGCGTGTACCGGGGGAATGAGAATCCACTCGGTCATCTGGTTGTCTCCCGGATTGTATGTTTCTTTGAGTGTCGGCTTCGGTGGTGGTAATTCAAGGTCATCATCAGGAGGATCACCACCTCCACCTCCACCTCCTCCTCCCCTGCCTCCTCTGCCTCTGCCTCCTCCTCCATCGTCACGGTTCATCATGTCATTCAACATATCTTGGAACGCGGTCTGTGTCAGGGCCTGCTCGGTCAGCTGCTGCTGTATGGCCTGGATAGATGCCAGCAACTGTGCATTGACTTGGTTGTGATCTGGCACCTGTCCCTCTGGTGGTGGCTGCTGACCCTTGCCCTTTCCTCCTGGCGCCATGTCAGGGTCTGAGTCGGATGAAATGAACTCTGGAGTAGTCTCCAGGACTCGCACTGTCTTCTATCTGCATAATGAGATGGTCCGAATCAGATCACTTGCAATTAATGTTCAGCTGCCGTGATGAAGCTGGAATTCAGGTCAACCCCAGCATGTTGTGAATGGGAAAGGGATGTAGACTGTAATCGACTCCCATTCACAACGGCGAAAGAGGGACAAAAGTGATCCCAGTTTATTGGGTGGCCAAGAGAAAGGTAGAAAACAAGGAGTCTGGAGATCGATCCGCAAAGTCCGGATTGGGTTCTCGGGAATCGCCTCGAAATTATTGGCGGAGTTGAGTCTATGGAATCCATGTAGGTGTCGGCATGGTCCCGACGAAACCATCCATGGATCAACTTCGCGAAGTACAAGAGAATGTCGGATTGTTGGAAGAATGATACGATGGTCAACGAGGAATAAAAGGAGTGTAAAACAGTAGAAAGGCTCGGTTGAGCGGGGTAGTCAAAGGGAGAAACAACAAAATGTGCGCAAATGCGCGGGACTTGATCTTTGAACCTTAATCTAGATCCATTCAAACACAATACAAAATCGAGTTCACCAACTCACGCCATGTGAAGCCGTGAAAGTTCGGCTATTTATTATCTTTTCATTTTTAGAGTTGTGATTTTCAGGCATATCTTATAACAAATCCTTAGTACGCTACCCTATAGGAGAGAGAGTACTGCCGGAAGAGTATCTCGTACTTGTCCTCCTCCTGTGTAACCTGTAGTCTGTACTTTTTGGAGTCCTTGTAACCCTTCCTGGATCCCTACTCAGCCAAAGAAAAGAGAGGGGAAGCCGATAGGCGAAACCAATACTTCGGTTCTCGCTCGCAACAGAATCACCCGTGAGCGTGCAAGAACCTACTCGGACGCAGGACAATGAGACAGACACCCCGTGAAGGCGTGGCCTATGCTCAATACTTCGGACAGGGTTGATGCTCTCACAACAGAGAGTCACCATTGGTGACCAAGTCGTACTCGCCTACGTACGATAGAAGCGCCATTACTTCGGAAATCCAGGCGTTACACAAGGCAGTTGCAGACTGGGTTTTGGGCTTTAATCCTTAGGGGTCGCACTCGCTCAAGGGAGTAGGGTTTTGGTCCCCCTCCAAGGTACCTGAAAACAATGAGAGCTTTATGAACCCGGTACAATGATAGTCCATTACAGATTTTAATTAAGGTCAAAGTTTATTTAGCAGTCCCCTTGTTTATTTTTTTGATTTTCACTTTTTTTTGAGTCTGTTTCATACCACGCCTAACGTTTTTGTAGATTTTCATTTAAGTCCTAGGTGCTCAAAATCAGAGGGAGATAGCAAGAAAAGTCGTGCAGTGGTTTCCATGATGGAAATCTCACCATTGAAACCCGAATGATGCATGCTGAGTTAGAAGACTTACAGTGGCATCCCAGCTCTAGTGGTATGCAAAACAGAATTTTTAAACCTATCTACATGTCGGTATGCAAGGCACAAAATCGTCCTAAACATAAGCTGCTATTAACGTGAAGAACCATAAGTCACTCATTCATCTCTAGCCTGAAGGGTCCGGTCTTGGCTCACCCCTCCTCCGTACTCAACACAATTGAGCTTAGGAGAAAGCGCTTTTACAGGGCTCGCTACGGCACAAGGGCTAAGAGATAAATGAACGGCTTGTTTAAGTTTGACTAGATCCAAGCGAAGTAGACTATAGGAACATGCATTCTTATTAATGTTTGGACCTAGCTACCGAGTCAAGCAACCTATATCTAGGGGCTCCAAGCACACAAAACAAAGTAAAAGAAAGGCGGAAAGCTCAAAACTTCGGGAAACAAAATAAAAGAAGGCGATGAAACTCGAAAAGCCGCGATGAGGCCCCCAGGTGAACAATCACCTGGGCACTGGACCTCATTGTGAAGAGTAGAGTTCTGTTTAATTACATGCCAAAAATGTCTCTCTCTCATCATAAATTACAAAATAAATAATCCTAAGTGTCTAGCTCTAACTAATGCCCATCTCTTTGCTTCCTTGGTGCTCTCTCCAGATGGTCATGAGAAGAAGACTATCCTCCTCCAAGCTTGGCTGCACTGGCCTCCGAAGAAGCATCCTCGCGTGGCGGGCCCACGCATCAAAGTCACGAAAAGATGTATTAGTAGAGCTCAATCAATCACAAGGAGCAGATAAAATAATCACAATAAAGAAATAAATGAAGCATGGTGATTAATAGCAATAAATAGCTAAGCTGCTCTCAAAAATGAATGATGAATCAAGAATAAATTTTTTTTATACAAGAATGACAAAATAAATTAGGCTATGCTCATTGCTCCCCGGCAACGGCGTCATCTGATAACGACAGGTAATCCACGAGGGTCACCATGAAAAATATAAAAATGTTGTCGCTGAGGCGACCACTCATAGAAGACCGGTGTTAATCAGCAATTAACCCACAATCCAAAGAATACAACAATCTAGCTCAAAAATAAATGTGAATTAATCTTCATTTACTCTACCATAAAATGCATAGGGAACAAGCATGTAGAGGTCGAACCACAGAGAGCAATACAAAAATGCAATAGCCTACATGTATCTCAGAGTCATCCTTGAGTGGGTTTTTTTATATATTTTTTTATATTATTATTTATATTTTTTTATTTTTAATAATATAATTAGGTAATATATATATATATTTAATATAATTATAAATATATGTATACCCATAGAGGGTTAGTATATAGCTTATAATGCATACAATATATATATATATGTATATATAAGGATAACAAAAAAGTATATATATTTTATATTTTTTTTCTTTTTTTTCATATTAAGGTTAATAAGTAGATATAAGAATACATATAAATAATTAGATATATATATATATATTATTTTTTTTCTTTTTAGGAAATATATATATACATAAAGGGGTATTATAATATTTACAAAAATACTCAAAAATAGTCAAAAATGCAGGAACAGTCTTTTTGGGATTTTCATGGGTTTTTACTAATTTTGTGATTTTTGGGCATTTTTGAAAATATTTTTAGTATTTTTAAATAGCTAAATAATAGCAAACAGTGGAATAGGTTCTGGCTGTTACAAAAATAGACCTTAAAAATAGCTAACGGCCTCAAAAAATTTAAACACTATTTTTATAATAAAGATAATAAAACAAAGCATAAACAGGGTCTGAGTTTATAAATTTCTGATTTTTCTTTGATTTTTTATATTTTTTCGAAGTTTTTGGGTATTTTTGAATTTTTAAGGTTTTCCTTTTGAGATTTTTAGAGGTTTTTGGATTGACACTAGAATAGGTCAAAATACACCATAGGTAATTGTTTTGGATTTTTTCGAGGCATTTTCATTTTTTTAGGATTTTATAATTTAGACAGTGAATAAAAGACATGTTTTTGATTTTTAATAAATGTGAAAATGCAACAAAATGAAAAACTAAAAATATAGCATGCAAGCACAACCAAACAGGAGCTTAAGTCTATTTTTGCAAGATTTTTCAAGTTAATATGGAGCACAAAATAAATAGACAAAGCATTCAAAAATAAATGCCCTGGCAGGGGTATTTTTGCAAATAAAATAGTTTGCAGGGGCATACATGCAAAAATCACAATAAAAATACACGTGGACTTTTATTTTCAGGACCATTTGATAATTACAGAAACCCGGCGGAGTTTAATTGCAAATTCCACGCGCCTCACGTGGTTGCTGCACGTGAGGCGCGGAAGGACTAAAGTGTAAATCTTGAAACATCGGGGGTCCTTCTGTAAAATATACATTTTATTTACAACATGACTTTTTATTTTAGGTATTAAACTATAAATACAAAAAGACGGGGGCTAGATGTGAAATTTACCCCCAAATAAGGCGTGTCATCCAACGGCGCTGGAGGCGCCACTTATCCACGCGTCACGCATCGGACGGCGGATGTCGGTTCGACGATGAAGGGCCTGGATTAGAATCTCCTGGCTGATCTGACGGTGGACGTACGTCTTCATCGAACAGTCGGCGTTCAATCTGGACCGCACCTCTTGATCCAACGGTGCTCGAGGCATCTGGAAGAACGGGGAAGAAGCTCGCCCCCGACGAGCTTCGATCGGGCAGCTCGGGCTCCTCCGGGCACCTCCCGCGCATCTGAAGTTCTCTGATCGTAGCTGGGAGGCTTCCGCGTCGTCTGACGGTTCTTTCATGCCTCCTGGAGGTCCGAGTCGATGGAGCGAGGTCGGAGAAGAAGGGGACCCCCAGGAACCTCTTCCTGGGTCAATGCAAGCCCAGATGGGCTCTATTCTTCGATATACCTGCATAGGAAGAACCGCGGGCGAGAGAGCTATCTCCTCGACCCGGGGTTTTGAAGCTACGATGCAAGATGGAGGTGGGCGGAGGGGCTCCGGCGAACGGCAGAGGAGGAGCCCCGATTCGCCAAGATCTATGGTCCTGGGTTGAACAAATGGGTGCGATAGATGGAGAAGGCATTGAGGTTTGAAATGGGATGCTCGGGGCGGTCGGAAACAGTAGGGTTCACGGTGAAGAAGTCGCCAGAGCGGAGCTCCGGCGAACTTCGAATTTTGATTCTTACGCTAGGGTGATTAACTAACAACTAATCTAACTACTGGAATGAAACGCTAACATTAAAAGCTAACTAAAAATGCATAAAAGGACAGCTCTTATACCTGGGGGCCTCCAGGGAGCAGGGCGGACGCCGGAGCTCCGCCGCGTCAAAATTCTCCGTCCTCCGGCCAAGTCGAGGCGCTGGGCGACTCCCCCTGTCACGAGGAATGGTCCAGGAGCAAGATCAAGGCGTTTGGGTGGAATGAAAATGGCCAAATCTGAGGGAGGAGGCGGAGCTAATTATTTATAAACATTGACAAGAGGCCTTATTACCCGGCGATTATTGACTGATCCAATGAATATCTCGTTGATCTATGATTTTGGCGGGCATCATGGATGATCAGAGGACAAATCTTGTGAAGGAAGCGAGCCAGGATGATGGAAGGGATGGCCGTGAAAAATGGAGGAAAATCGGGGATTTGATAGTTCAGAGGCGCTAGGCGAGGGATGGGACAGTTGACCAGGGAGTCAACGAAGGCCGGCGCCTCATTGGGCCACGTCAGCCGCTAAAGACAAAACAAAAAATTTGATTGGGAATTGATTTATTTGACACCTTAAACGATTTTATTAATTTTTTCTTATAAAATAAAAAATGTGTATTATTTCATCTAGTGTTTATTTATGATTTTTATTAATTTTTTGAGGTGTTTTATTATAGTTTTATTTGGATAATGTGTATATGTATCTATTTACATGTATTTTTATGTATTTTATTTTTAATTTGTTTATTTTCTTTTATTATTTTATTGCCTTATTTTATAAATTTATAATTTATTTTTGTGAGTATAAATGTATTTTTATTTAATTTTTAGGAGTTTAATTATATTTTTAAAGAAATAGGTATAGGTATGTTGTAGGTATCCTTATAGG
This sequence comes from Ottelia alismoides, assembly GCA_037367405.1. Lineage (NCBI taxonomy): Eukaryota > Viridiplantae > Streptophyta > Magnoliopsida > Alismatales > Hydrocharitaceae > Ottelia > Ottelia alismoides. The sequence goes on along the minus strand of JAZKJV010008966.1, from coordinate 177,106 downwards.
TCTTTTACCTATGTATTTTGTGTACTTAATTTATTTATTGTATTTTCTTGATTTTTATTTTAGATTTACATTTTTAATGAGTTATGTATAATGTATACATTATTATAAAAATATAAAAGAATAAAAGAACCAAGGAATAAAATCCTTTTTATTTATGTATAGGTATATAGCAAAGGTATTTTGTTTATGAATTTGTAGACTTATTTTATTTTACAAATTGTTTTTGGTTTTCTTTAACTTCTAATATGTGTATGCATTATATACATTATTTACAAAATTCTAAAAATATGAATTTATACAAATAATGAATATTGAATAAAATGCATATTTTAATCAGTCCTATATACCAGGAGGGCCAAAAACCTAACTTCTGCATATAGACTCCAAAAATTATGAAACCAATTTTATAAAATAGTTCTTGGAATGCTATATACAATTAAAGTGAGTTTGGGTGCTTTGGAGTTTTTATTTGCAAGATATGGGTCTGTGAAGTTGAGATTTTGGCTTTTTATTCTGTGTATAAAATGTACACTGGGTATTATTTTTGCACAAACTCAGTTTTGTATTTTTATTTACATTATTATCTACAACTTTCATGTACAAAGTTTCTTTATTTGATGAAGAAATAATTATGTACAAAATAGGTGCCAAAAATGCATAAATGAATGAATTAATAAATGAGGTATTTATTGTACACTGGCCCTTATCTCCCCCTACTTTATTCCTTGTCGACCAATACCATGCTGGCCTTAGTCTCGGGGTTTGGGTCATAAAATATTTACAATATTTTATTCCTTTTTCTTTTCTTTTCTTTATTCTATAATTTTGGCATTAAGAACCTTATTTAATGTGGAATTAATACAATGAACCATGAATGCTGTTATATACAATTTGATGCTATTTACATGCATTTGCTGGGGTTTTTGAGGCCAAAATGATAGAATAAAGGTGATGAAATGGAGATTCATCAGTCACCATTTGACTTTATCCTTGTAGGTTCAATTATTCTTGCATGCATATTTGAATTCCATCTATCTCTTTAAGATATATCAACTATATGGAACGTGGAACTTTTCCATATAAAAATTACAATCGCATGTCATTACAATTAAGATAAAAACTCAAAAGCGTGTATACACACAATTCTCAAAAAAATATTTACACATATAAATATACTAATGAAATTTGTATAACATAAAAGCTTCACAAATGTATGGAAAAATCCTAAAGAACTTCATAAAATATCCATCCTACATATATCTTTATATATTTCTATATGTAAATGCTTTTCAATTATTAATATTATTTAGCTTTAAAGGAAAATAAAATGAAATAAAAATATTATGTTGGGTCAAGGTTACATGGTCCTTTAATCTGACGTGTGATTTAATATATGTGTGTGTGTGTTGTCCTTATGTGATACGTGAGAATATTTTCCATGTTTAATTTCTAGAAACTAAATATATGGCATACTTGACTCACAAAATCTATGAGATTGTTGACAAGTCGAATGTTTGCTTAAGATATATAAATTGATAATTTCAACTTTAGATCAAATTTGATGACTTTTGAGGATGCAAAGATTTTAAGATCATCCTAAGCAAACTTAGCAAAAAATCCTACTTGTTTTAAACTACATTCACATATAAATAAGTAATATTCAGCTCTCTTCTTGGAAAAAGAGGATCAATAGACGGGTTTAGCATCTTAGTGCTTTATTGTTGGTTTCTAGATTTGAGTACCATAAGAATTATGATTTTATTACTTAATTTATACTTCTACATAGTGGTAAATAAAAGTGGCAAAAATGTGATGGTTTTATGTTGTTTTGGAATTATTATTTCACTAAATGTATATATTTGTTTTCAAGTTGGATTTTTTTGCTTTTGTTCCAAGTTTAAGTTTTTAAGGTGAATATATATCAATGAATATTTTATATAATTCATTTTTATAATTTTTAAATATTTTTAAAATTTTATATTTCTATAAAGATGTTATTAATTTATTTGTAATTAATATTGTTTTTTATTTATTTTTTTGCCTTTTTGTTTTGATACATGAATTTTTATTTATAAGACCTTTTAATTGTTTATTATTTTAAAAGTAATGAAATATTATAGAAGCAACAACAACAAAGCCTTTTTCCACATTAAGTACGAAGGGCTACATGGATTCTTTGCCTTCATTCAGATCTACTTGGAACATTCTCGGGCTTAGAATCAAAAAAACTAGGATCCATTCAGATAGTCTCATTCCAACACTTCTTGGGCCTTCCTCACCATCTCTTAATCGGTTCAACATCCCAACACTCGTATCTCCTAACTGGTGTATCACCCGGCCTTCATTGTAAATGATCAAACCACCTTAACTAATTTTCTTGCATCTTATCCCCAATCGGAGCTACACCCGCTTTCCTTCTGATTGCATCATTCTGAATCTGATCTTTATGTGTATGTCTCCACATCTACCTTAGCATTTTCATTTCTGTAGTTGCCATTCTCTACACATGTCTATGGTTCGCATGGCAACATTCAGATCCATAGATCATAGCAGGTCTCACGACAGCTTTGTAAAACCTTCTTTTGATTTTCATAGGAATTTTCTTATCACATAGAACAGCAGAGGCTCCTCTCCACTTTAGCAAACGTCTTTATTCTATGAGTAACATCTCCATCACTTTCCCATTATGTTGCAAAATAGATCTTGGATATCTAAAATAACATTTCTTCTGAATGTTATCGCCGTCAATCTTCACCTCAGTTCCTTGGTTGTTGCTTCCATTAAAAGTGCACTCCATATATTCAGTCTTGGTCCTACTTATTGATGAATCCCCTCATCACCTTTATTCTATCATTTTGGCCTTAAAAACCCTATCTAAATGCATGTAAATAGCATTATTTTGTACACATTAACATTCATTATTTATTCCATTTATTGTATATAAAATATATTTTAATGAAAAATTATAGAATAAAGAAAAGAAAAGAATAAGAATAAAACTTTAAAGGTATTTGTGACCCTAATCCCTGAGATCAAGTTAAGAATTGAATTGATCAATAAGGAATAAAGTAGGGGGAGATTAGGGCCAAAAATCCAATAAAATTCCCGTTCTTTTATTCATCAATAAGTTCTATTTGGGACCTATTTTATTCTCTATTATTTATACATCAAATAAAGAAACTTTGTACATGAAAGCTGTAGATAAATATACAAATAAAAAAATAAAATTGATTTCAAATAAAAATAATACAATTTGTACACTTTATACTAAAAATAAGAATCCAAAATCCAAACTTCTCAAACATGGATCTCATCCATATGAACTCAAAACGTACCAAAATCACATATATAACTTTTTATTAGCTATTTAATGAAGGTGGTTTCATTCAATTTGGAGTTAAGATACAAAAGTTAGGTTTTGGACACCTATTGTATAATATACCTAAATAAAATATTCATTTTATTTATTTTTTATAATTTTTATAATTTTATATTTTTATAATTTTGTAAATATTATTTATAATATATGTAAATATTTAGAATAGAATGAAACTATTAAATGACATTAAAATAAAATAAAATAATATACAAAACTACATAGATGAAATACATATACTTATACATATATAATATATACCTCTATTTATTTAAGTGTACATATAAAATTACAAAAATATAATAAAATATATTTAAGTATATAAAAATAATCTATAAATATATATATATAAGATAAGTGTATAAAATAATAAAATATAAAAAAATAATACCCTACACACGCCACTTTCTCATCGTTCATACTCTGGGAAAGGGAACATTGTTACACCTCTTGTGAGATGCATCATTTCTGACCATTCTTGCAATCACACTCACCTTGACATAGGTGCTTCAATTAATACAATACCCTTCTCATTGGTACACTCTTTACTTAGGACCTCTCAAGAAAACTAAGATGCATGATTTGCAATTTGTTAATGGATCAATAAAGAGGTCGAAGGGTATTCTAGAGAACGATGTCATTTAGATTCGGGGCATGAGCTTCACTGCTGACTTCGTTGTATTACCCATGGAGACCACCACCCCTATGGAGCGTCCTCCAATCATCCTGGGACGGCCTTTCCCCGCCTTTGCGAGAGTTGTTATTGATTATGGATCTAGAGAGATTCAGTTTCGTTCTGATGTCGGGAGTGATTTTGATCACTACACCCACCACTGATCGGAGACCCGCATCTGGCGAGAGTGTTCCCATGTTAGCCAACCTTGAGGACTATGACCTTGATGCTGATATCAGAGAGGTTTGATTTTTGATGAATGAGACTGAGACCTGAGGATTTCTCTTTGGTGAGGAAGACTCAGAAAGCATAGACCTTGGAGTTTCCCCATCTGGTGAGTGGTGATGCGTTGATGACATCTGCGGTATTTGCACTGTAAATACTTCAGAGTGGAGGGAACATTTAGTAGAGACTGCATAAGCTGAATTTGACCCTACTACTTTCATCAGGGAAGTCGGACCTTTTGATTGTGACCTAGCGGAGACTTCCCAGGTCGAGCATGACCACACTACTTCCAATGACCAGTTCGTGTCTTTCCGCTTTGAGATCACTGATGATCTTCATCAGGTCTATCATGATCGGTTTGTGTCTGATGATGACCCTGATCGAGCTGTACCTTGTGATATCCATTCCTCAACGGTCACGCAAGAAGGTCCGCTTCTACCTTCTTGGTCTTTGTATATCTACCTCTTTGTATATCTGCTTTCGTTTTATTTCCTTCCATCTTCCATTTTTTCTCATCCACCTCATTCTGTGTGTTTTGCTTGCTTAGGATGTACCCTGTCCTAAGTATAGGAGAGGTGGATGAGTTGAGCGATCTTTCTTTTTGTCTTATTTTATTCTTTTCTTCTTTTTATTTTCATTTTCTTCTTCTTCCAAAAAGGTTCCACCCCTTCTTCATTGCCATACTTAGGACGTGCTTTTTCCTAAGTATAGGGAGTGTATACATCGAGTGTTCATTCTTCATTCTGTTTCATCACTCTTGTTGCTGCCTATACTTAGGGTTTTTTAACCCTAAGTATAGGGGGAGTGATGCGTATATTATGCCCTCATACATTTTCTCAAATTGTTTCATTTTCTTGTCTATACTTAAAGATATCTTACCCTAAGTATAGGGGAAGACAATCTGGGTGTGATCTGTTCATTCCCACCCTCAACCCTCCCTACATGTACAATACAACCTGTTATACTCAGGATTATTTCATCCTAAGTATAGGGGGACGATCGACTTCTCATTCATTTATTCTTTCATTCTTAATTTCATCGTTGTAGTATAGGCTTTTTTGTACTCAGTACTAGTTATGTCTTCTCTTTTCTCTCTGATCTATGAGGACATAGCTCAAGCTAAGTATAGGGGGTCGTATATACTTTAACCGTAACTCGTACATTCATATTTTCAATAAGTATGGCTAAAATACAATTAATTACACAGTTGTATAAATTCATTAAAATTATTTTTATTTACTAAAATCAGGTTAAAAATATGAGAATAATGGGGCTGCCCCTTGCGGGCAGCCAAGAATGGCCGCCCCGTGCCGTTTCGCCGCGTTTTTTTTTGAAAAATCTCACCGTGTAAATTCATCCCTATATCCCTCCTATATGCCATTCGAATTTCGTCAGAAACAGAGACTCCTATGGCCTCCATCGAGATGGTGTCGATTTAAAAAATCATGTTACCGTTAAAAAATGATTGTCTCGATGGAGGCCGTAGGAGCCTCTATTTCTGACGAAATTCGAATGACATATAGGAGGGATATAGGGATGAATATACATGGCGATATTTTTCAAAAAAAATAAAAAACGCTAATCTCTAAAAATATTTTATGCAAATATTTAAAAAATAATTTGAAAATCCTTATGAAAAATCTTTTGAAAACTACTTGGAAAATATTTTGTTAAATATTTTCAACCTTTGTAAAAATGTTTTGTTTGTAAAAATTTCTTTTCTTTGTTTGAAATAAAATATTTTGATAATCTACTTGCAAATTGTTTGAAAATGGTTGTAAAAATAGTTAAAAAATCTATATATATTGTTTAAAATATTTGGAAAATGGTTTTCAAATCTTGTAAAATATTTATAAAAACTAATTATCAAATTATTTTACAAAATAAAGTTTTCAAGATGATTGCAAAAATCTTTTCAAATTGTTTTGAGAACTATGTACATTCTTTACAAATCTACACAAACCTATAAATTCCCAAAACCCTATTCTTGTAAATAAAAAGACACACTCCCATGTAAATATTGATACCTATTTCTTTTCCTAAAATTATTTTGTTTTTGAAAAATATTCAAAATTTTGCAAAATGAAAAATCCCAAAAATATTTGCAAAATCTTTTTTGAAAATTGCTTAAAAATTTGTAAAACCTTTTTCAAAAATCCATAAAAAGTTCAAAAGAAGAAAATTGCATCACAAAAATATTTTTTGTGTTATGCATAGCATTTGCATTTTTCAGATTAAGTTTGAAAATTGAACAAGTCTAATAAATCCGAAGATTGGAGCTCGGTTGGACCTTAAATATACTCAATCAAAGGAACCTTGTAGGAACTGAAATTGAGATACTTCAGGTCTACTTGACTTAATTCTTTGAGATCACGAGAATTGGTCAGTGTCATCTTGACTGCCTAAGTAGAGTATTTCGGAGCACATGCATGACTCTTATTAATAATGGCCTAGCTTTCACACCGGCAGCTTACACTTTACTCACCTCAATTGAAGTGGCACAGGGGTGGATTTGCCGACATGAGACACAAGCCGATGGAAACATCGGAAGTCACACATTTGTGGCTATTGTACCCCAACCCAATCGAACGACAATGAGGTCTAAAGACAGAAGTTGTGGGTTACAATAAAGCTTCAAAAGAGGGATAGTCTACAGCTTAAGAGGAAAAAGTCCATATGTAAATGATGTTGTATATAGTATTAAAAATGGAAAATTAAAAACTCCAAAAAATGGGCAGGCCATATTGAAATAAAGTGCCTGCAGGAGTGTGTATATTTGTATAGTTCATAAGCAAGCTCGAGCTTTAAAGTCTTATGTATGTGATCCTGCAGCCAGATGACTTGGCTACACTGGTCAGGCATCCTAGGATAGGTAGCTACACAAGCTTCCGTCCATTCATTTCTCCACCTCCTTTTTCTTGAGCAGTATGTACTTGAACTTAGAAGGGAATACCCTGCTTCTCGAGGAAAAGTTGTTGGATTGGAGAATTAGGGTCACCATATTAGAGAAGACTGACTTTTATCGCTTCAGCAGAGGAGAGATACATATCACACATTGTCCAAGATAGATCCATGGTCACAATGGTTTGCATATGAGTTGACTTATTATGACCTGGCTATTGAGGAGACTTGAGCAGAGTTGAGTGGTTCTTAAAGATTGTTGTGTTTCAAATCTATTTCCCAATAAGGTTCCGACTGCACCTAAAATTCAAAGATACGATTTAAGCTCCAAACTTTGATTTTTTGAAGACAAGTTTGAAAGTTAAAATCAATCTACTTTGGTTTCTTTTCTTTATTTTATTTTCTGCACTTATTGCATAAGTGTTTGCTAGGGACTAGCAAAGGCAAGTAAATGGGGTGATGAATCTCCATTTCATCGCCTTTATTCTTTCATTTTGGCCTTAAAACCCTTAGCTAAATGCATGTGAATAGCATTATTTTGTACAAATTAACATTCATTATTTATTCCATTTATTGTATATAAAATACAGTTTTTAATGCCAAAAGTATAGAATAAAGAAAAGAAAATAAAAAGAATAAAATAATAAAGGTATTTTATGACCCTAAACCCTGAGATCAAGTCAAGAATTGAATTAGTCGATAAGGAATATAGTAGGGGAAGAAAAGGGTCAAAATCCAATAAAATTCCCATTCTTTTATTCACCAATAAGTCCTATTCGGGACCTATTTTACTCTCTATTATTTATACATCAAATAAAGAAACTTTGTATATGAAAGTTGTAGATAAATATGCAAGTGAAATACAAAACTGATTTCATATAAAATAATACAAATTGTACACTTTATACTCAAAATAAGAATCCAAAATTCAAACTTCCCAAACATGTATCTTATCCATATGAACTCAAACACCAAAATCACTTTAATTTTATATAGCTTTTTATTAGTTATTTAATGAATGTGGTTTCATTCAATTTGGATTTAAGATACAAAAGTTAGGTTTTAGACCCCTATTGTACAATATACCTAAATAAAATATTCATTTTATTTATTCATTATAATTTTTATAATTTTATAATTTTGTAAATATTATTTATAATACATGTGAATATTTATAATAGAATAAAACTATTAAAAATATATTAAAATAAAATAATATACAAAACTACATAGATAGAATACCTATACTTATAGCTATATAATATATACCTCTATTTATTTAAGTGTACAAATAAAATCAGAAAAATATGACAAAAATATATTTAAGTATATAAAAATAAGTTATAAATAAATATATATGTTAAGTGCATAAAATAATAAAATATAAAATATAATACCCTTCTCATGCCACTCTCTCATCGTCCACACTCTAGGAAAGGGAACACTATTACACCTCATGTGAGATGCACTGGGTCAATCCGGGTCAATCCTAATTATTTAAAATTATTTAAATGGTGTAAAAATAATTTATGTAAGTTTTCTATAATATTTTATTGTACCTTGGTGTATGTTATTTGTTGATGATATTGTGTTGATTGATTGGACTAGAGATGGAATAAAGGAGATGCTTGAGGTTTGGAGACATGCATTAGAGACTAAAGGATTTGGTATAAGTGAAAAGAGGGAAATTTCACGGGACAGATATGTCTTCACAAGGTGAAGAATAGTCGATGTGTGGAAATAAATGTGTGGAGTTAAAATTTATTTTATTTGTCTCTAAAAAATGTGTGCATAGTATAAGTATGTAGAGTGTCGAACACAGGGAGAAACTAGATAGATCAAACAATTATGCGCAAAATTTGTCTTTCTTCTTGTCTATTTATTCTCTTTTTGGTGTGGATTTTTAATTTTATATTTTTTATGGATTTTAGTTTATATATTTTTTAAAATAGTTTTAATTTTATATTTTTTGTATTCCTTTTTATATTACTGATTTTAATTTCTTTTCCTTTTAAATATATAATATAGGAATATATATAACTATATATACAATATAAGGTAATATATTTATAAACATAACTAAAAATAAAAATAATAAATAGTAGAATTAAATATTTTGGAGTTTTATATAATTTTCTATATTTTTGTGATTTTTGGAGAATTTTTGCTAATTTTAATATATTTTTAAAGTCAAAAATATCTGGAAACAGGGATTAAATAAATAGGTCGAATTGTTTTGGAATTTAAAAATACTAAAAAACCAAAATTTTCCAAAAACTATTTCTAATTAATAAAAATAATAAAAAGAAAATTATAGAATAGAAATGATTGTTTTTTGACTTCTTTATGATTTTTTATATTTTTATGAAAGATTTTGGAGCTTTTTGATTTTTTATCTTTCCTTTTTTCCATTTTTATGGATTTTTATTCCTGAGTTACTAAATACTAAAATAAATGATATATTTTTTTAGAATTTTTCAAAATGGTTTTTTTGGTAATTTTTAATTCAAACAAGGACAAAAACGTGCTCTTTTGATTTTTAATAAATAGTTAAAATGTCTAAACTGCAAAAAAAATGAATGTGTATGCTAGAAGGCATTTAACCCTATTTTTGTATATTTTTAAAGCAGAGATGATATTTTTGATAAACGAAATACAAGCACAAAAATGCAAGTACGAGAAAGGGTATTTTGCAATTAAAAATAACTAGCAGGGTTTACATACAAATATTCCAAAGTTATTGAACTATAATCAGATGTGTATATATTAAACAGAAATTATCACAAGGTTATCCACGTAAAATGACCCCCTCACGTGGGAAGACGCGTGAGGTGAGCTGGACAGGACCCAAGTACAATATACAACAAATAGCAAGGGTTCCTTGCAATTTCTCTAGAAAGTTTTAAACTAAAACTACAAATTACAGGACTAAATTTAAAAGACAAAAGGCGGGGTTGATGTCTGCAATTTATCCCCTACTGCGTGCAGCTAGACGGTCGAGATTACTTTATTTATCCACGTGGTAGGACTGCAACGATCGATACCGATTCGCACAGCTACGGCTTGGATCAGATCGCCCCACAGATCTGACGGTGGAGAAGTGGGGCTAATCTGATGGCTCTAATCAAAAATGGGACGTGGGCGTGATTGGATGGCGCTAAGATACCTTGCAAGAACAGGGTAGAACTTCTGCACAGGGCTGCTCTGATCGTGCCTATCTTCCTCATCTGGCCTCCCACTCTGCCGCTAAAGTGCTCTGATCGCTCTTGGAATTGATCCGCAACGGGTGGAAGCTTCTAATGTGTCCAAGCCCCATCAATGGGGACCTGGAGCTCGATGCAGCATGGAAGTCTTTCGTTGTTGAATATGCTCCTCGAACAGAGCCTCCAAAACCTACAAAAGCACACAAAGGCACGACGAAACAAAGGTGGAGGTTCATGGGCTTTTATTTGGTGGTTTCGGAGTGAGATGGAGTAGGGCAGAGATGCTTAGGCAAGAGGCAGCGGAGGAGCATCGAAGCTTCGATGCAGGGTGAATCAAAGGTGGATGGTGGTGCAGGAAGGCAGAGAAATGGAAGGGGGAGGTGGTGAGGAGGTTGGCGAGGCAGAACAAGGTCGGAAATGGGTGGAAATAGTGGTGGTCGGAGCTCAAGAGCTTCGGCGAAGGCTAAATCCTAATCTAGACTAAGACAATAATTAAAACACGAAACTAAATACATAAACAAAATCTAAAGGCTAAATCTACCTAAAGAGCTAGGAAAGCTCACCTCAAATGGCAAGAAGCCATGATATGGGACCTCAAATGGCAAGAAGCCATGATATGAGGAAGAATCACGAGTGTGGCATTACGATTCAGCCCTAAACAAGGGGTCGGCGTGATTCACGGATGATCAGGGGTCAACCCCTATGAAGGATGTACAACCCCTCGATCGATATATCGAGGGGGGGAAATCAAGAAGGGGAGGGGAGTATGCAGTTCTGACATGGCTAGGAACTAGGGAGAAGAGTTGACCGGGGTCAATTCTTGACCCACTCTGGTTGGTCCACGTGGACCAACCAGAAAAAATGCAGATATGAAATTATTGTAAAATCAATAATAAAGAATAAATTAGTTAATTAAATTTAAATTATAAAATAAAAAAGCTTATTATTTTCTATAGTATTTTAATATGATTTTTATTTATTTGTAAGGGTTATTTATTATAAGTTAATTTTTTAAGATTTATTTATAGGTATATCTACATATATTATTGTACATTTATTTTATATTTTATATTTTATATTTTATATTTTATATGCTTAATATATATTTATAACTTATTTTATGTACATAAATATATTTTTGTTATATTTTTCTGATGTTATTTGTACACTTAAATAAATAGAGGTATATTATATACATAAGTATATGTATTTCATCTATGTAGTTTTGTATATTATTTTATTTTAATATATTTTGGATGATTTTATTCTATCCTAAATATGTACATATATTATAAATAATATTTACAAAATTATAAAAATATAAAATTATAAAATTATAAAAGAATAAATAAAATGAATATTTTATTCATGTATATTGTACAAAAGGGTCCAAAACATAACTTTTGTGTCTTAACTCCAAATTGAATGAAATCACTTTATTAAATAGCTAATAAAACGTTAAAACAATTAAGGTGATTTTGGTGCATTTTAAGTTCATATGGAGGAGATACATGTTTGGGAAGTTTGAATTTTGGATTCTTATTTTGAGTATAAAGTGTACAATTTGTATTATTTTTATATGAAATCAATTTTGTATTTTTATCTACAACTTTCATGTACAACTTTCATGTAAAAAGGACTTGTTGATGAATAAAAGAATGGGAATTTTATTGGATTTTTGGCTCGTTTCTCCCCCTGCTATATTCCTTGTCGACCAATTCAATTCTTGACTTGGTCTCAGAGGTTAGGCTCATAAAATACCTTTGGTATTTTATTCTTTTTCTCTTCTTTTCTTTAATCTATAATTTTGCATTAAAACTATTTATTATACAATAAATGGAATAAATAATGAATGTTAATTTATACAAAATAATGCTATTTATATGCATTTAACTAGGGTTTTTAAGGCCAAAATGACAGAATAAAGGTGATGAAATGGAGATTCATCACCCCCCCATACTTGCCTTTGCTAGTCCATAGCAATCACTTATGCAATAAGTGTTGAAAATAAAATAAAGAAAAGAAAAATAAAACAAACTGGATTGATTTAACTTTCAAACTTATCTTCATAAATTAAAGTTTGGAGCTTAAGTCGGACCTATACATTTTTGTTGCGGTCGGAACCTTATTGGGAAATGGAGTTGAAACACAAAAGCCTTAAAGAACCACTCAATTCTTCTCAAGTCTCCTCAATATCTAGATCAGAATAAGTCAACTCATATGCAAACCCTTGTGACTATAAGTCTATCTTGGACAGTGTGTGTGATATGTAGCTCTCCTCGGCAGAAGCGGTAAAAATCAGTCTTCTCCAACATGGTGACCCTAATTCTCCCATCCAAAAACACTTTCCTTGAGAAGCGGGGTATTCCCTTCTAATTTCTAGTAAAACATGCTCAAGAAGAGGAGGTGGAGAGAAGAATGGACGTCATCCGGTGTAGCTACCTTTCCTAGGATGCTTGATCGGTGTAGCCAAGTCATCCGGCTGCAGGCTCACATATATAAGACTTTGAAGCTCAAGCTTCCTTATTGACTATACAAATATATATGCTCCGGCAAGCAATTTATTTTCAATCAGGATTGTCCATTTTTTAGAGTTTTTTATTTTTCCATTTTTTGAATACTATATACAGCAGCATTTACATATGGACTTTTTCCTCTTAGCTAGTAGACTATCCCTTATTCGAAGGTTTATTGCAACCTACAACTTATGTATTTAGACCTCGTCATTGTTGGACTGAGTTGGGGTATAATGGTCACAAATGTGCGACTTCCGATGTATCCATTGGCTTGTGTCTCGTATTGACAAATCCAACCCTCTACCACTTCAACTGGGGTGAGCAAAGTGTAAGGTGTAGGTGTGCAAGCTAGATCATTCTCAACAAGAGTCATGTGAGTGCTCTGAAATACTTTACTTAGTCAGTCAAGATGATATTGAATCAATTCTTGTAATCTCAAAGAATTAAGTCAAATAGACCTGAAGTATCTCAACTCTCGTTCCCATAAGGTTCCTATGATTAAGTATATTTAAGGTCCAACCAAGCTCCAATTTTCAGATTTTACTTAGACTTGATCAATTACCAAACTTATGCAAATACTATGCACAATGCAGAAAATATTTTTGTGATGCAATTTTCTTCTTTTGAAATTTTTATGAATTTTTGAAAAAGATTTAGTAAATTGTATGCAATTTTCAAAAATATTTTGCAAATGTTTTGGGGATTTTTTATTTTGCAATTTTTTAGAGATTTTTCAAAAACAAAATATTGTTAGGAAAAGAAATAGGTATCGATATTTAACGAAAGTGCATCTTATTATTTAGAAGAATTGGGTTTTGGGAATTTACAGGGTTGTATAAATTTGTAAATATACATTATTCTCAAAATAATTTGAAAATCTTTTTACAAACATTTTCAAAACTTTATTTTGCAAAATAATTTGACAAATACTTTTTTACAAACATTTTACAAAATTTGAAAACATTTGCAAAGACTTTTCAAACATGATATATATATATTTCAAACTATTTTTGCAACCGTTTTCCAAACCATTTGCAAATAGATTTTCAAAATATTTTATTTCATACAAAGAAAAGATTTTTTTACAAAAAAAAACCTTTTTTATAATGGACGAAAATATTTAACAAACAATTTTCAAATGGTTTTCAAAGATTTTTCACAAGGATTTTCAAACTATTTCAAATAATTTGCTAAAAATATTTTTAACCTGATTTATTATTTAGTAAATAAAAATAATTTTAATGAATTTTATACAAGTATGAATCTAATTGTGTTCTATTCGTACTTATTAAAAATACGAAAGTACGAGTTGTGGCTAAATTATATACAAAGTATATACGACCCCCTATACTTAGCTTGAGCTATGTCATCATAGATCAGAGAGAAAAAGAGAAGACATAACTTGTACTGGGTATAGAAAAGCCTATACTACAATGACGAAATAAAGAATGAAAGAATAAATGAATGAGAAGTCGACCGTACCCCCTATCCTAAGTATATCAGGTTGTATTGTACATGCAGGAAGTGTTGAGGGTGGGAATGAACATATCACACTCAGACTGTCTCCCCTATACTTACGGTAAGATAATCCTAAGTATAGATAAGAAAAGGAGACAGTAGAGGATATTACAAAAAGAAACCAAATAAAAATATACGAGGGTAGAATATACGTATCACTCCCCCTATACTTAGGGTAAAGGAGCCCTAAGTATAGGAAAGACAATAGTGATGAAACATAACGAAGAACAGACACTATACCCCCCCCCCCCATACTTAGGACAAACTATGTCCTAAGTATGGCAATAAAGAAGGGGTGATACCTTTTTGGAAGAAAAAGAAAAAGAAAATGGAAAGAAGAAAGATCACTCAACTCATCCACCTCCCCTATACATAGGATAGAGTATGTCCTAAGCAAGGCAAACACACGGAATGAGGTGGATGAGCAAAAACGGAAGATGGAAGGAAATAAAATGAAAGCGAATATACAAAGAGGTGGATATACAAAGATCATGAAGGTAGAAAGCGGACATTTTTATGTGATCGCTGAGGAATGGATCTCACAACGTGTAGGTCGATATCGGGGTCATCAACAGACACAAATCAATCAGGATCGACTTGATGAAGATCCTCAGTGGTCTCAGAGTGGAAAGGCACGAACTGGTCAGTGGAAATAGTGTGGTCGTGCTCGGCTTTGGAAGTCTCCGCTAGGTTACAGTTGAAAGGCTTGAATTCCTTGATGAAAGTAGTAAGGTCAAATTTGACCTCTACTCTAAAGTGTCATACTACGGATGTCATCAATGCATCGCCACTCATTGGACGGGGGGACTCCGAGGTCTATGCTTTCCGAGTCTTTCTCACCAAAGGGGAATCCTCGGGTCTCAGCATCATCCATCAAAAAGCTAACCTCTCTGATATCTGCATCAAGGTCATAGTTCTTGAGGTCGGCGAACACGGGTACGCTCTCGTCAGATGTGTCTGGTCTGGTGGGGGCAGTGGACAATACATCGCTCCCGACATCAAAACAGAAGCGAATCTCTCCAGATCCATAATCAATAACGGCTCTCGCAAAGGCGAGGAAAGACCATCCCAGGATAATTGGAGGATGCTCCACATGAGTGGAGGTCTCCATGGACAATACAATGAAATCAGCAGTGAAGCTCATGCCCTGATCTAAATGACAATGTTCTCTAGAGTACTCTTCGACATCTTTATTGATCCATCAACAAATTGACAAATCATCCTGGTTCTCTTGAGAGGTCCTTTGTGAAGAGACTGTACTAGCGAGAAGGGTATTATATTAATTGAAGCACCTCCGTCAAGGAGAGTGTAATCACAAGAATGGTCAGAAATGGTGCATTTTATAAGATGTGTAATAATGTTCCCTTTCCTAGAGTGTGGATGATGAGAGATGGCGTGGGCAGTGGCCATGGTCCGAATGTGTTGCTCGGATCCGCTCATTTGCTTTCTCTTCTTGGGTTTAGAAGCAGATGGTTAGGTCATGGCTTGGCAAAGTGGGTCTCAATGATATCATGAATAGCTACCACCACTTCAGGTTCAATCAAAATTTTTTGAGATTTTGGATCTCCTCCATACAAGAGAGAAGATTGGAATCATCATATGCACAAGGATTACTAAGAGCGGTCTGTACAGTGTCATCCTCGAGGTTAAAGGTGGGAACTGTGGTGAGTGAGTGTGTGGTCAAAGGGGCTGGCAAGAGTGTCCTCTCCTTACAAGCTTACTCGGCTAGGTGTCTCCTGGATTCTTTTTGGATTTTTATTTTTTTTTCATTTTTTTGTATTTTGGATGATTACAAGATCTCATGGGTGTCCTCAAATGAATACATATCATGAAACGGTGAAGCGGCATTGTGGCTTGTATTTATGCTAATGAGGTCATCAATCCTCTCCTTCATGTGCTCCATCATCCAGTTCAAGTACTCAAAAGTGGTCTTCATGAGAGGTGAATCCAAAATCTCAGTATCGTATGGGTGGAATGAGGGTGGTGGTGGTGGTTAAAAATCAAAATCCAGAGCAAAGTCCTCCTGAAAAAGTGGATTATCAAAATATAAGGTGGTGGTGGTGGTGGGTAAAAATCAAAGTCAAATGCTTGAAACAGTGGACTGGGCGAATATGTACAAAAAGAAGAATCAGAAGCAAAATCCTCCTGAAAAAATGGAGGTGGACCGGCTGGAGGGTACGAGGGATTCGCAAAGTCTGGATAAAAATAACTCCAATAGGCCATCTCCAAAACAAAAAGAAATGATCGGAGAACACGATAGACAAATCAATATATGTAAGAAAAAGGCGCAAGTGCGCAGAGAAAAATCTAGTATATATACAAACAAACATAAACAAATATACATAAAACAAACCCCTCAACTCACCTACTCAACACAATGAGGACCATGAAAGTTCGTTCTTTGTATCTTTTCAAATTTTAGAGATGGTGATAAACAGAAAGTTGTACAAGCACGTAGGTAGGCATGGGATTGGGGCACTAATCCTTAGTGTGTACATGGCAAATAAAATATGAATGCAATGTGGGGGTTACTCTCCCCGAGATAAAGATTTTTCTTTTTGAGGGGTCGAGTAATGTTAGTAGTCCTAATACTATTGGTTAACATTTTTTGTATTTTTAATAAAAATACATGAACCTAACGAGGGATCAATTCTTTTTATCTCCTTGGTGAATAAAATCAGCAGGAAAAGGTGGAAATGCAATGTAAGTCGCAAAACGATGATGGATGCTCAGATAGAAGACTCATAGTGATTCCCAACGCTCTCTATGTGGGATGCTATGCAAAATTGAAACCTATCTATATGCAAATGAAATTCGATGAAATCGCTCCAGAGTAGAATATACTATTAGCATTAAGCACCATATGCTAATTATCTAAATATGAAACATAAGTCCGGTCTTGGGAACCTCTCGGTGCCCACCACAGCGGGTCCTGCAAGCGTTGTATGAGGTTCCTCGTGGTACACGGTCTCAAGTCCAAACAATCAACAATTACAATTTGACTAAGTCCAAAAGCGAATCTATAGGTACATACAAATATATTAGGACTTTGGACCTTAATCTATCGAGAAAGCAAATCTTAAGATAGGGCTCAATTGCACAAAACAAAGAAAATAAAGGTGCAAAACCGCGAAAAAAAACTGACGATACCCACAAGTGAACAATCACTCGGGCATTGGACCTTGTGAAGTGTGAAGAGTCTAAGAGAGTCTAAGTTATTACAATAAATGTCTCTCTGCCACTTTAAATTTCAAATTCAATAAATAAAATAAGTATACAAAAATGCTTAGTGGCACTATTTTCCAAAATTCCTCCAAGATTTCCTTTGTCGCTCTCTCATGTCGATGAGTGTTGAATAGACAACTCCGTTTTACGTGGGTGTACGAGCGCTCCTAGGAGAGCCTCCCTCGATCCCCGATTAAGTCAAAGAAAGAGGGTGATTAGATAGCTCACAAAATAACATCAAATAAAATGACAAAGAAATAAAGAGCACGCAGATAAGAAGGAGCAATCAAATAAATCCAATCTATGCGCAATTGCTCCTCGGCAACGATGCCATTTGAAAACAGGGAAATTTCACAGGTCAGATATGTCATCACAAAGCGAAGACACATTTGATGTGGCGACATGTAAAAATCCTTCTAATTCAACAATTAACTCACAAATAAATATAGCAATGTAAATAAATGTGTGGAGTTAAAATTTATTTTATTTAACGGTACAAAATGTGTGTATAGTGCAAGTATATAGAGTGTCGAACACAAGGAGCAAACTAGATAGATCGGGCAATTAAGCATAAAATTTGTCTTTCTTCTTGTATATTTGTTGTATTTTTGGTGTTGGTTTTTAATTTGATATTTTTTATGGATTTTTGTTTTTATATATTTTTAATTGTCTTCAATTTTATATTTTTTTATTTTCTTTTTATATTTTCTAAATTTTAATTTATTTATCTTTTAAATATATAATATAAGAATATATATAATTATATATACAATATAAGGAAATATAATTATAAATAGAGCCAAAAAATCAAAAATAGCAGAATAAAATGTTTTTGGATCTTATATATTTTTCTACTATTTTTATGATTTTGGTGAATATTTGCTAATTTGTATATATTTTTAAAGTCAAAAATATCCCAAAATAGGGATTAAATAAATAGTTCAAATTGTTTTAGAATTTAAAAAAAATTAAATGAAGTCAAAATTTTCCAAAACTATTTTTAATTAATAATATATAGTAAAAAGACAATTACAAAATAGACATGGGTATTTTTGGAATTTTTGGTGAATTTTTATATTTTTATAAAGGATTTTTTATCCTTTTAATTTTTTATCTTTTTTTCTATTTTTAGGGATTTTTGGTTCTGAAGTTACAATGTAATTTTTGGAATTTTTCAAAAAGGTTTTATATTTTTTTGATAATTTTTAATTCAAACATGGATAAAAATGTGCTCTTTTGATTTTTAATAAATATTTAAAAGCATAAAATGAAAAAATAAAAATATAGAGTGAATAAGTATATTAGCATGCACGTAACTCTATTTTTGTGTATTTTTTAGAGCACAGATGATATTTTTAAATGAAATACAAGCACAAAAATGCAAGTACTGGAAAGGATAATTTTGCAATTAAAAATAACCAACAAGGTTTACATTCAAATATCCCAAAGTTATTGAATTTCAATCAGAAGTTATAGATTAAATATAAATACAACGAATCACAAGGTTATCCATGCAAAATACCCACATCACGTGGGACGACACGTGAGGTGAGCTGGACAGGACCCAAGTGCAATATACAACAAATAGCAGGGGTTCCTCGTAATTTCTCCAGAAGTTTTAAACTAAAACTGCAAATTACAAGACTAAAATTAAAAGAAGAAAGGTTGGGGTTAAGATATGCAATTTACCCTCTACTGCGCACAGCTGGACGGTCGAGTACTTCACTTCTCAACATGGCAGGACCGCAATGGCTGATATCAGTCCATACAGCTACATCATGGATCAGATCGCCCCACGGATCTGATGGTGGAGGAGTGGGGCTAATCCAACGGCTCTAATCAAAACTGGGTCGCGGGCGTAATCAGATGGCGTTGAGATACCCTTCAAGAACAGGGTAGAACTTCTGCACGGAACTGCTCCGATCATCCTTATCTTCCTCCTTCGACCTCCTAATCTACCACTGAAGTGCTCTGATCGCTCCTAGAATTGATCCGTAGCAGATGGAGTCTTTAAATGTGTCCAAGCCCCATTGATGGGGGCCTAGAGCTCGATGCAACATGGAGGTCTTTCCTTGCTAAAGATGCTCCTCGAACGGAGACTTCATGACCTACAAAAGCGTGCAAAAGCACAATGAAACAAAGGCGGAGGTTCCTGGTATTTTATTTGGTGGTTTTGGAGCGAGATGGAGCGGGGCAGAGATGCTCAGGTGACAGGTGGTGGAGAAGCATCGAAGCTTTGATCCAGGGTGAATCGAAGGTGGCTGGTGGTGCGGGAAGGCGGAGAAATGGAAGGGCAATGTGGCTAGGTAGTTGGCAAGGTGGGATAAGGCTGGAAATGGGTGGAAACTGTGGTGGCTAGAGTTCGAGATCTCGGACGAAGGCTAAATCCTAATCTAGGCTAAGACAGTAATTAAAACACGAAACTAAATACATAAAACAAAACCAAGGGCTGAATTTTCCTAAAGAGCTGGGAAAGTTGACCTTAAATGACAGGAAGCCATGAGATGTGAATTCGACGGCGAGTTTTGTCGGAGATGGTGGGAACCACCTCCTTCACTACCAGCTACGCTGCAAAAGGGCCAGCGAGCATGATGTCACCTTGCTTGCTAGAGCCATAGGGCACAAGATGAGGAGCAAAAGTGAGAAGAAAGGGAACCAAATAAAAGAAGAGGAGGTTGTGCTTATGTACAGGGATGGCGACAGGGAGAGGTTCGAGGGAGGATCACGAATGTGTCGCTGCGATTCAGCCCTAAGCAAGGGGTCGACATGATTCGTGGATGAACAAGGGTAAACCCCTATGAAGGATGTATAGCCCCTCGATCAACGTACCGATGGGGGAAAATTGAGAAGGAGAGGGGAGTATGCGGTTTTGACAGGGCTAGGATCTGTGGAGAAGAGTTGACTGGGGTCAACTCTTGACCCACTCTGGTTGGTCCACGTGGACCAACCAGAAAAAAGGCAAATCGAAATTATTGTAAAATCAATAATTAATAGTAAATTATTTAACAAAATTTAAGTTATAAAATAAAAAAAATATTATTTTATTTAGTATTTTAATATGATTTTTTAAGGACTTATTTATTACAGGTTAATTTTTTAGGGTTTGTTTATAGGTATATCTACCTATATTATGTACATTTTATTTTTTATTTTTTTTATATTTTATTATTTCAAACACTTAATATATGCATTTATAACTTATTTTTATATACATAAATATATTTTTGTTATATTTTTCTGAAGTTATCTGTACACTTAAATAAATAGAGGATATATTATATAGGTATAAGTATAGGTATATCATTTATGTAGTTTTGTATATTATTTTATGTTAATGTATTTTAAAGGTTTTATTCTAATCTAAATATGTGCATATATTATAAATAATATTTACAAAATTATAAAAATATAAAATTATAAAAATTATAAAGAATAAATAAAATGAATATTTTATTCAGGTATATTGTACAATAGGGGTCCAAAATCTAACTTTCGCATCTTAACTTAAAATGGAATAAAACCACCTTCATTAAATAGCTAATAAAAAAGTTATATAGGTGATTTTGGCGCATTGAGTTCATATGCAGGAGATACATGTTTGGGAAGTTTGTATTTTGGATTCTTTTTTTGAGTATAAAGTGTACAATGTATTAGTTTTATATGAAATCAGTTGTATATTTTTATTTGTATTTTTATCTATGATGAATCAACATTTCATCATCTTTATTCTATCATTTTGGCACCAAAAACCCTAGCAAATGCCTGTAAATAGCCTTAAATAGAGCATTTTAGCATTCATGCATATGCATCTAAATAGTGTATAAAATACTGTAATTAAAGCCAAAATTATAGAATAAATAAAAGAAAAGAAAAAGAATAAAATATTGTAAATATTTATGACCCGAAACCCCGAGACCTAGGTATCTCGATGACTAGGTCGACAAGGAATAAAGTAGGGGGAGATAAGGGCCAAAAATACCAATAAAATTCCTTTTATTTTATTCATTCTTTATTCATTTTGGGACCTATTGTTGGTTCCACTTTTTATACATCAAATAAAGAAACTTTGTACATAAAAGTTGTATATAATTTAATAAAGAAAAATACAAAATTGATTTCACTGAAAAACAATGCACAGATAAAAAGTTATAGTCTGAATAAAAATCCAGAATCCCAACTTCCCAGACCCGTATCTCACAACTGAAAACTCCAAATGCATCAAACTCACCTTTAATTGTATATAGAAGAAAATAAGCTATTTAATAGCGGTGGTTTCGCATTTGGCGAAGCTACGGTTTGAAAGTTGAGTTTTGGACCCCCATTGTATAAGTGTACAGATTAAAATATTCAATTTATTAGTTATTTATTATTTTTATAATTTTATATTTTTATAATGTTGTAGATATTATTTATAATAAATTTGTATATTAAAATCAGAATAAAAATACAAAGGAAATACAAATAAAAATACTTGTATATATTATATACATATGTATTATACCTATTAATATACATATATGATACATACTTATATTTTATTAAATATACAGAACACATCAATAAATTAAAATAAAAATACAATTAAGTGTATAAAAGTGTTTTACAATTTTATAAAATAAGAAACAAAAATAATAAAATTAAAATACATAAAATAAAAATAAAGTAATAAAGTATATAGATATTATACCTATAAAGGGCATAATAGGTAACTTGTAAAAATAAACCTTATAAAAATAATTAAAAATCATAATAAAATAATTTATAAAAAAAATAAACATTTTTCATTTTATAATTAAAAATCAATAAAATCATTATCTATTTTTAATAGATTTTAGAAAGCATTTTTCCAGGGATTTTCCTGGTTGGTCCACGTGGACCAACCAAGTGACTAGGAAAGTTGACCCGCTGGTCAACTCTCCTGTCTCCTCCCTGCTGCATGTCAGAATGACCGTGACCCTCATTTCTTGATTTTTTCGCCGCTTGTGTGTTGCTCGAGGAGGGTTGCTTCCTTCACGAAAGTTGTACCTGGTACAACAGTGATCCTCGCCGACCTAGTGGACCTTCCAAGATCTTCTTCATCCGCCCGTGATCGGCCCTTGAACTTCACGCCTCGGCCACCTTTTCAAATAAACCCCAAACCCTTCCATTCCCTTTTGAACCCTTCTTTGACCTTGCTGCCCCCTTTCTTCTTATGTTCTGGACTGGAGGTCGTGACAGGGCCTCCTCCAACCATCCAGGAGGGACGCGCGTGGCCGGGAGGTGCTTCCACCATCTCCGGCGGTGAGCCGCCGTGAGGTTTCTTCCTTGGGCTCCTCGGCCCTCGAGGTCGTGTATTCGTGCATTTTCTTTGTTATTTAGATAGCTGATACCTTTAGGTTTTAGTTTATGTCTTTAGTTAGTTGATTAGTCAATCCATTAGTTTCCATCTCTCCATCGACCGTCTCGCCGAAGCTCAAGAGCTCCGGCGAGCCCATTTCCACATTCCGCTCCATTCGACCATTCTTGTGCCCTGGAACTCTTTACTGTGGTTAGTTGTGCGTCCTTGCAGGTTCCAGGAGCAAGGGACCCCCATCTGGGGTCGATTTTGAAAGGATTGAAGCACCTGGGGTGCGCCACCTTCTCCAGCGCCACCCATCGTCACCGGCGCTCCAGGCGCTTCTTGGAGGCCTTCACTGGAAGAGGAGGAGCTCCGGCTCCATTTTGCCCCTACTCTCACGTTCCCAGGTGGTTGGAGGGCCGTCGGAGGAGCGTCCGAAACTCGGCCCAGCCGAGTTCGTGAGTCGTTCTTTCAACCCCCCTCTGAGCCGTCTGATCATCGCATCTCTCCAGGAAGCACAGCTGTCGTCGGATCTTGCAGCCCTCCAGCCGTCCGATCGCCCATCTCCATTCTAATCCAGGCCATTCAGCCGAAGGAGCATCGTGGCATAGGCGTGCGACACGTGTTCAAGTGGGGTCGCCCAGGCCGTCGGATCACGCCCCTTTCGTGGGTATTTTGTATATCTCACCCGCGAAGTTTTGTATTTATTATTAGGGACTAAAACTTTCATCCGCTGCATATAACTTTTGCATTATTTACCAAAAGACCCTTGGACTATCTAGAATTCTCATACGCACCCCTGCCAGCTCACGCACGTGCGCTTGGGTATTTTGCATACAAGGGTTCGAGTTTTTGTGTATTGCTTGTTGGTGCTAAAATATTGTTTACATGTGTTAACTTTCTGGGACTATTGCACTTAAACCCCCTAAGGTTTGGATAATTCTGTTTAGGCCCTTATCAGGCGCGCGTGCTTGTCACGTGCGCCTTGGTGTTTTTGCGAATTTAACCTCACAGGTTTGGTTATTGTCAACTAGTCCAGTAAATATTTTAGTCAGCTATAATCTTTCTGGAATGATTGCACACAGGCCCCTCAACTTTCTGAATATTACAAAAACAGCCCCTGGCATGCATGTAGTTTCCCTTTGTTGCTCTAATTTTTGCATGCGTCTATAAAACCCCCAAAAAAATCCCCAAAAATCACAGTAAGTATCTGTTTCATAGTAGTTAACATCCTATTTTTATTTTTTATAATTATAGCATTTTAACATTTATTAAAAATCAAAAATAGCCATTTTGTGCACTGTCTAGCTTATAAAATCCATAAAAAAATATAAAAACACTCCAAAAAATCCCAGAAAAATATATTTTGCTTCTTTTAGTGTGTTTTAACTTCAATCCAAAATTCACTAAAAATTACAAAACAAATCTCCTAAAAATTACAAAACACCAAAAACCTCCCAAAAAATATTAAAAATTCTACAAAACTCCTAAAAATACAAACATTGTCTCTGAATTTCCTTTGTTTCATTGTCTTTAAGTGAAAATTAATTTGGAGAATTTTTGCTATTGTTTTCTATTTTATTTCTCCATTTTAGTTTCAGCCTTGTATTTTATTCACTGTTTTCTCTTATTTCAATATTTAAAAATACCAAAAATACTTTTAAAAATACCTAAAAATCACAAAAACAGTAGAAAATCATAAAAAGACCAAAAATTATTTATTTGCTAATTTTTTAATATTTTTATCTATTTTTATAAATACCTCTTTCTCCCTTTTATTATATAGCTTATACATTCCAATATTAAAAAAAAGAAAATAGAAAAATATAAAATATAAAATATATAAATCAGAAAATTAAAAATCCAAAATACAAAATTAAAAATCAAAAAAAGAAATTAAATTAAAAACCCACAAAAATCACTTTCTTGCATAGTGTAGACACAACTCACATTCACTCACACACAATTATTTGATTCTACCATGTTTGCTCCCTGTGTTCGAACTCTCTGCATACTTGCTTGCTATACATCTTGTGCAGAGTTAAAAATAAATTTTAACTCCACATTTATTTCTAATTGTTGATCTGTAGTGTGGGTTAATTGTTGATTTTAGTCGAGATTTAGTGTGGTCAACACACCGACTGAGTTCCCGCTTTGTGTGGAACTTAAGACCACCTGATTCCGGCCAAACAAATGGCACCGTCGTCGGGGAGCAACAGCGCGTAGATCAGTTTTTGCTTTATGCTTGTGATTAGTTGTCTACTCTGCAGCTTTTCTTTTCGCTATTTTATTTTTATTGACATACATTCTTGAATTGTCTAATCATTCTTCCTTGTTGACTTTGTGTGAGGAACCGTGGATCGAGGGAGATGCTCTACCTTGGGTGTCGGTGCACCCACGTGAAGGCGGCAGGAGACTTCTGACCTAGCATCAAAGAAGGCAGGGAGGATTTGAGAAGACAGTCGTATTTTTGAGCACTTTTTGTGTTGTATCTATTTTGTAATTTGTGAGAGAGAGACCTATAATTGTAATAATACAGGTACCCCCGGACATTTAGACTCTCGAGCCTAACTTCCAGATGTTTGTACACCTGGGGGCTCGCCGCGGTTTTTATCGGCTTTTTCTTCGCATTTTTTATTTTGTTTTCCGATTTCTATTTTATTTATTTTGTGTGATTGAGCCCTTAGATTTAGGAGTTGCTTGCGATAGATTAAGGCCAAACACTTAATATTTTGCATGCATCTATAGTCTTGTTTGGACTTAGTCAAATTTCAAACAGTTGATCATCACCTTCAATCCGTCGCGTCGCGAGCTCTCCCTGCCAAGCGCTTCTCCTGAACTCGATTTGTCGAGAGGAGGAGGGGTGAGCCTAGACCGGACTCTAGGGTTAAGGATTGGTGGTCAACTTGTGGTTCTTCCCGATAATAGCAATTTCTGAAACTTAGGGCGATTTCATCGGTTTTGCATTTGCATATAGATAGGTTTCAATTCTGCTGAGCATCTTTGCATGTAGAGTGCTGGAGGCAAGGTGAGCATTTACGCTTTAGCATTCATCATTGATTTTCCGCTTGTATTGCTTTTCCGACTCTCCCTCTGATTTTGCCAACCTAGGTGCTAAGTAAAATTGAATCCTTGTTAGGCGCGTGCATTTCTCACTAAAAACCCAAAAAAGTGATAATGAATAAAATTGGGACTGCTAATATTACTTGGCCCTAAAATCCACCAAAAAGAAAATCTTCTCTTGGGGCGAGTAATCCCCTCATTGTCTTCATTTTATTTGCTCGTGCACACACTAAGGTTAGAGCCCAAATCCTATCTTCAGCCCCCTAAGTGTTTGCACAATATTTTGAATTCTCACCTACCTCTAAAACAGACAAGATAAAAAGACCGCTCTTTGCGGTCTCTACCGAGTTGAGTAGGTGAATTGAGGGTTTGTATTCTTTTCATTTTCGTCTATGATTGTTTTGTGTGTGTCCTAGATCATCTCTGCGCATTTGCGCCTTTTCTTAACTTTCTTGACTTGACCATCATGCTCTCCCGATCATTTTCCTTTTGATTTCGAGATGGACCCCTGGAGTACTTTTTATTCGAACTTTGCGGATCCCTCGCTCGCTCCAGTCGGTCCACCTCCCTTTTATCATGAGGATCCTCCTCCTACTTTTTCTGATTTTTGTACATACCCGCCTCAGCCACAGTATCAGACCTCGGAGTTCTATCCACACCCACCCCCACATGTATATTATCCACCTCCACCTTCACATCCACCCGAGTCTGACATGTTGGAGTCACCTCCCTCGATCTCTGTGGGTGATATCTTGAATCGGATGACAAAGCGCATTGATTTGATGAATGACGATATTGCTTTCTTGAGGAAGAATCAGATTAATGCTCCTTTCGTCGGGAATACGGCTTTACTTGTAGGTGATCATGGATCTTGCAATCGCCAAAAATACAAAAAAATGAGAAAAATGTGAAAATCCAAAAAGAGTTCGGGAGACACTTGGTTGATCAATATTTTGAGGAGAGAGTCCACTTGCCAGAACCCTTGACCACACATGAATTCACACTTAGCCCCACCTTTGACCCCGAGGATGCCGATGTACAGACTGCTCTTGGCATGCCTCGTGTATATGCTGATTTCGACTTCCTCCCTTGTATGGAGGAAGTCCAAAAATTCAAAAAAAATGATATCTGAACCCGAAGTGGTGGCTACTATTCATGAGATTATCCGTGCCCCACTTCAGCAGGCCATGACCCAATTATCTGCTCCTCTTCCCAAGAAGAGAAAGCGGAGGAGCAGATCTGAGCGTCACATTCTGACCATGGCCACTGCCCACGCCATCACACACCATCCTCTTCCCAAGAAGAACACAGCTACACCTTTCATCACGTGCACCATCTCTGACTACATTTGTGATCGCACTCTCCTGGACGGCGGTGCATCTATTAGCATACTACCCTTCTCGCTGGTACAGTCTCTTCACTTAGGGCCTCTCAAGAAGACCAGGATGATAGTTCAGTTTGCTGATGGATCTATCAAGAGGCCGAAGGGTATCCTTGAAAATGCCGTCATTTCTATTCAGGGCACGAACAACCATGTTGATTTTATCGTGTTGCTCATGGAGAACTCCACAGGGGAGCCATCTCCAATCATCCTGGGACGACCATTCCTTGCCTTTGCGACGGTCGTTATTGATTATGGTTCAGGAGAGATTCGCTTCCGTCCTGTTGATGAGAGCAAAGTGGCGATCACCGCACCCACAGTTGACCAGAGACCTGCACCTGATGCACTTTCACCGATTATAGCTGACTCCGAGGCTTGTGACCGATCTGATGATACTAGAGATGCTTCCTTAGCGACCGTTGATGAGACCCGACGGATCCCCCGAAAGGGGAGGAAGTCGGAAAGCATAGACCTCGTGGTTCCTCCCCCTGGTGTGTGGCGATGTGTTGATGAAATCCAAAGTATTTATGTGATTGATCCCATTGAGCGGTGGGCAGATACCAAGACTAGACAGGACGGGCCTGGTTTGAACACTTCCACTGATGAGTCCGTTCCTGGTCACTCACAAGTAAAGATGATCGAGGACGTTTATGATGTTGCCCATTATTTTGAGAGACCTCATAAGGAAACGAGTGACCTAGGTAAGACTAGATGGGACGGACTTGGTTTGACTACTTCCACTGATATGTTCGTTCCTGGTCCTTCAAAGGTAAAGATGATTGAGGTCGGCTATGATGCGAATCTTCACAATTTTTGGCCTCTTGATGAAAAAGATGATCCGGGTGAAACTCTTGAGGACGAACAGAGTTCGTATACTTCCACTGATGATTTCGTGCCTTTTGACTTTGACCTGGACGAGCCCTCGCAGGACGACTCCGATTACACTTCTTCCGAGGATGATGAGTTTGTCCCATTCCACTTTGACATCTGCGAGACCTCCAAGGCCGGACCTAGCCGTACTTCTTCCACTCACCAGTCTATGCCCCCACACCATAGGACCACCAAGGCCGGACCTAGCCGTGCTTCTTCCACTCACCAGTCTGTGCCTCCACACCATAGGACCACCAAGGCCGGACCTAGCCATACTGCTTCCATTTATCAGTTCGTCCCTTTCCATTTTGATTCCACTGAGGGCCTTCACCGTGTCGACCCTGATCGGCTTCCGTCCACTGTGGACCCCGATGTCGACATACACCACACCAGATCTATCCCTCAGCGGTCTCGCAAGAAGGTTAGCTTTCGGCCTTCTTGATCATATGTACATCCACCTTTGTTGTACATTCTCCTTTGTTCATCTTTGTCTCTCCCGTATTGCTCATCTACCCATTCCTCGTGTTTGCCTAGCTTAGGACGTACTTTGTCCTACGTTTAGGAGGGGTGGACGAGCCGAGTGTGCATTCTTCGTTCCGTGTCATCACTCCTGTCGTTGCCTATACTTAGGGCTTCTTTTACCCTAAGTATAGGAGGAGTGGTGTGTACATCCTCATGATCTCGTCATCCATCTTCTGATTTCTTTTCTTCTTTTCTTCTTTTCCTTTTCCATTTTCTTTATCTATCAAAAAGGTGCCACCCTTGTAGACAGTTTTCCATACTTAGGACGTACTTTGTCCTAAGTATAGGGGAGTGTGCACCCCGAGTTTCTCTATTTTTCGATCCTCTCCATTGTCTCCTCTTCTTGTATATACTTAGGGATATCTTACCCTAAGTATAGGGGGAGAAAATCTGAGTACGATCTGTTCATTCCCACCCTTGACCCTCCCTACTTTGTGTAAGTCTACTATACTTAGGATTATTTGATCCTAAGTATAGGGGGGACGGTCAACTTCTCATTCGTTCATTCATTTCTTATTGTGTTTATTCTTTAGATTTTCCTATACTTAGTACGAGTTATGTCTTCTCTTTTCTCTCTGATCTATGAGGACATAGCTCAAGCTAAGTATAGGGGGGTCGTATATACTGCGTATATACTTTAGCCATAACTCGTACTTTCGTATTTTCTTAATAATATGGCTATTAGTTCTTTAAAATTCATTAAAACTCTTAATAAAAAGGTGTTTTGTTCCTCAAATTTTTTTTTTACTGATTAATAAATCAGGTGAAAATGTTTTTTGCAAAATGTTTGAAAAATAGTTTGAAAATCCTTGTGAACATTTATTGAACACTATTTTGAAAATATTTTGTTACATGTATTCAACCTTTGTAAAAATGTGTGTTTTGTAAAATCTCTTTTCTTTGTGTGAAATAAAATGTTTGAAAAATGATTTGCAAATGGTTTGAAAAATGGTTGCAAAAATATTTGAAAAACCTATATATACTGTTTTATAAGCCTTTGCAAAATGATTTTCAAATATGTGTACATGTTTGTAAAATGTTTGTAAAAATTATTCTGGACTATAGTTTTCAAAAATTGTGAAAAGCTTGTGTCAAATAAGTTTGAGGAATATGTACATCTCACCAAAATCCACTATATATATATATAATTGACCACTTACCCTTGTAAATTCTTAAAATCCACTTCTTGTGTATATAAGAAGCACTCCCGTGTACATATTTTCACCTAACTTTCAGCCAAAATCTTTTTGTTTTCAAAAATCCCAAAAACATTTGCAAAAGTAAAATCCAAAAACATTTGAAAAATCTTTTTGAAAAATACAAAAAAATGCATCTGCATATGCATCATCATCTTTTCAAAAAAGATAAAAAGTTCAAAAACTTTGAAAATTGCATCACAAAAATATTTTCTGCATAGCATTGCATAGCAAGAGCATTTTTCGGATTGAGTTTGATAGTTGAACAAGTCTAAGTAAAATCCGGAGATTGGAGCTTGATTGGACCTTAATAATCTACCTAATAACAGGAACCTTGTAGGAACTGGGTTTGAGGTACTTCAGGTCTAGTTGACTTAATTCTTTGAGGATCACGGGACTTAGTTCAATGGATTCTTGACTGCCTAAGTAGAGTATTTCGGAGCACACGCACGACTCTTGTTGATAATGACCTAACTTGGACACCTGCACCTTTCACATGGCTCAACTCAGTTGGAGTGGTTAGGGGATTGGATTTGTCGATATGAGACGCACACAAGTGGAAACATTTGTCCTCCTCTAGGGAGGGAAGTGCACCCCAACCCGTCCAGTGATAAGGAAGTCTAAAGACAAGAGGTTGCGGGTTGCGATAAAGCTTCAAAAGAGGGATAGTCTACTGGCTCAAGAGGAAAAACTCCTTATGTAAATGCTGTTGTATATAGTACTAAAAAAAAGTGTTCAGGCATGTACAAAAATAAAAAACCTGCAAAGTATGTACAATTGTTGTAAAGTCAATAAGCAAGCTTGAGTTCCAAAGTCAAATATGTGAGCCTGCAGCAGGATGACTTGGCTACACCGGTCTTGCATCCCAGGATAGGTAGCTACACTGGCTACCGTTCATTCTTCTCTTCACCTCCTCCTCTTGAGCTGGTTGCCACTTGAACTTAGAAGGGAATACCCCGCTCCTCGAGGATGGAGTTATTGGATTGGGGAATCATTGGGTTGTCGTACTGGAGAAGTCAGTCTCTTTGTCATTCTAGTTGGGGAAAGCCACCATCACTTACACTGTACGAGTCAGACTCATAGTCGTAAGGGTTTGCGTATGAATTGAGATATTTCTGACCTAGTTATTGAGGAGACTTGAGCAGAGTCTTGGGATCCTCAGGGACTGTTGAACTTTAAATTTGGTTCTCACTAAGGTTCCGCCCGCACTAAAATTCCAAAGGTCCGACTTAAGCTCCAAACTTTGATTTTGTGAAGACGAGTTTGATAATCAAATAAAATCCAAGTTCTTCTTTTTCTTTTCTTTCTTTTCTTTTTGCACTTATTGCATAAGTGTTTGCTAGGGACTAGCAAAGGTAAAGTATAGGGGGATGATGAATCCACATTTCATCATCTTTATTCTATCATTTTGGCACCAAAAACCCTAGCAAATGCCTGTAAATAACCTTAAATAGAGCATTTTAGCATTCATGCATATGCATCTAAATAGTGTATAAAATACTGTAATTAAAGCCAAAATTATAGAATAAATAAAAGAAAAGAAAAAGAATAAAATATTGTAAATATTTTATGACCCGAAACCTCGAGACCTAGGCATCTCGATGACTAGGTCGACAAGGAATAAAGTAGGGGGAGATAAGGGCCAAAAATACCAATAAAATTCCTTTTATTTTATTCATTCTTTATTCATTTTGGGACCTATTTTTGGTTCCACTTTTTATACATCAAATAAAGAAACTTTGTACATGAAAGTTGTAGATATTTAATAAAGAAAAATACAAAATTGATTTCACTGAAAAATAATACACAGATAAAAAGTTATGGTCTGAATAAAAATCCAGAATCCCAACTTCCCAGACCCGTATCTCACAACTGAAAACTTCAAATGCATTAAACTCACCTTTAATTGTATATAGAAGAAAATAAGCTATTTAATAGTGGTGGTTTCGCATTTGGTGGAGCTACGGTTTGAAAGTTGAGTTTTTGACCCCCATTGTATAAGTGTACAGATTAAAATATTCAATTTATTAGTTATTTATTATTTTTATAATTTTATATTTTTATAATGTTGTAGATATTATTTATAATAAATTTGTATATTAAAATCAGAATAAAAATACAAAAGAAACACAAATAAAAATACTTGTATATATTATATACATAGGTATTATACCTATAAATATACATATATGATACATACTTATATTTTATTAAATATACATAACAAATCAATAAATTAAATAAAAATATAATTAAGTGTATAAAAGTGTTTTATAATTTTATAAAATAAGAAACAAAAATAATAAAATTAAAATACACAAAATAAAAATAAAGTAAAAAAGTATATAAATATTATACCTATAAAGGGCATAATAGGTAACTTGTAAAAATAAACCTCATAAAAATAATTAAAAATCATAATAAAATAATTTATAAAAAAATAAACATTTTCCATTTTATAATTAAAAATCAATAAAATCATTATCTTTTTTTAATAGATTTTAGAAAGCATTTTTCCAGGGATTTTCCTGGTTGGTCCACGTGGACCAACCAGGTGACTAGGAAAGTTGACCCGCTGGTCAACTCTCCTGTCTCCTCCCTGCTGCATGTCAGAATGACTGTGACCCTCATTTCTTGATTTTTTCGCCGCTTGTGTGTTGCTCGAGGAGGGTTGCTTCCTTCACGAAAGTTGTACCTGGTACAACAGTGATCCTCACCGACCTAGTGGATCTTCCTAGATCTTCTTCATCCGCCCGTGATCGGCCCTTGAACTTCACGCCTCGGCCACCTTTTCAAATAACCCCCAAACCCTTACATTCCCTTTTGAACCCTTCTTTGACCTTGCTGCCCCCTTTCTTCTTGTGTTCTGGACTGGAGGCCATGACAAGGCCTCCTCCAACCATCCAGGAGGGACGCGTGTGGCCAGGAGGTGCTTCCACCATCTCCGGTGGTGAGCCGCCGTGAGGTTTCTTCCTTGGGCTCCTCAGCCCTCGAGATCGTGTATTCGTACATTTTCTTTGTTATTTAGATAGCTGATACCCTTAGGTTTTAGTTTATGTCTTTAGTTAGTTGATTAGTCAATCCATTAGTTTCCATCTCGCCATCGACCGTCTCGCCGAAGCTCAAGAGCTCCGGCGAGCCCATTTCCACATTCCGCTCCATTCGACCATTCTTGTGCCCTGGAACTCTTTACTGTGGTTAGTTGTGCGTCCTTGCAGGTTCCAGGAGCAAGGGACCCCCATCTGGGGTCGATTTTGAAAGGATTGAAGCACCTGGGGTGCGCCACCTTCTCCAGCGCCAGCCATCGTCACCGGCGCTCCAGGCGCTTCTTTGAGGCCTTCACTGGAAGAGGAGGAGCTCCAGCTCCATTTTGCCCCTACTCTCATGTTCCCAGGTGGTCGGAGGGCCGTCGGAGGAGCGTCCGAAACTCGGCCCAGCCGAGTTCGTGAGCCGTTCTTCCAACCCCCCTCTGAGCCGTCTGATCATCGCATCTCTCCAGGAAGCACAGTTGTCGTCAGATCTTGCAGCCCTCCAGCCGTCCGATCGCCCATCTCCATTCTAATCCTGGCCACTCATCCGAAGGGGCATCGTGGCATAGGCGTGCGACACGTGTTCAAGTGGGGTCGCCCAGGCCGTCGGATCGCGCCCCTTTCGTGGGTATTTTGTATATCTCACCCGCGAAGTTTTGTATTTATTATTAGGGACTAAAACTTTCATATGTTGCATATAACTTTTGCATTATTTACCAAAAGACCCTTGGACTATCTAGAATTCTCATACGCACCCCTGCCAGTGAGGCGCACGTGCGTGAGCACGTGCGCTTGGGTATTTTGCATACAAGGGTTCGAGTTTTTGTGTATTGCTTGCTGGTGCTAAAATATTGTTTACATGTGTTAACTTTCTGGGACTATTGCACTTAAACCCCCTAAGGTTTGGATAATTCTATTTAGGCCCTTGCTAGGCGCGTGTGCATGTCGCGTGCGCCTTGGTGTTTTTGCGAATTTAACCTCACAGGTTTGGTTATTGTTAACTAGTCAGTAAATATTTTAGTCAGCTATAATATTTATGGAATGATTGCACACAGGCCCCTCAACTTTCTGAATATTACAAAAACAGCCCCTGGCCTGCATGTAGTTTCACTTTGTTGCTCTAATTTTTGCATGCGTCTATAAAACCCCAAAAAATCCCCAAAAATCACAGTAGGTATTTGTTTCATAGTAGTTTAACATCCTATTTTTATTTTCTATAATTATTGCATTTTAACATTTATTAAAAATCAAAAATAGCCATTTTGTGCATTGTCTAGCTTATAAAATCCATAAAAAATATAAAAACACTCCAGAAAAATCCAAAAAAAATATATTTTGCTTCGTTTAGTGTGTTTTAACTTCAATCCAAAATTCACTAAAAATTACAAAACAAAACTCCTAAAAATTACAAAACGCCAAAAACCTCTCAAAAAATATTAAAAATTCTACAAAACTCCTAAAAATACAAACTTTGTCTCTGAATTTCCTTTGTTTCATTATCTTTAAGTGAAATTTAATTTGGAGAATTTTCGCTACTGTTTTTTATTTTATTTCTCCATTTTAGTTTCAGCCTTGTATTTTATTCAGTGTTTTCTCTTATTTCAATATTTAAAAATACCAAAAATACTTTTAAAAATACCCAAAAATCCCAAAAACAGTAGAAAATCATAAAAAGACCAAAAATATTTTATTTGCTAATTTTTAAACATTTTTATCTATTTTTATAAATACTTCTTTCTCCCTTTTATTATTTAGCTTATATATTCCAATATTGAAAAAAAAAAGAAAATCGAAAAAATATAAAATATAAAATATAAAAATCAGAAAATTAAAAACCCAAAATACAAAATTAAAAATTAAAAAAAAGAAATTAAATTAAAAACCCACAAAAATCACTTGCTTGCATAGTGTAGACACAACTCACATTCACTCACACACAATTATTTGATTCTACCCTGTTTGCTCCCTGTGTTCGAACTCTTTGCATACTTGCTTGCTATACATCTTGTGCAGAGTTAAAAATAAATTTTAACTCCACATTTATTTCTAATTGTTGATCTGTAGTGTGGGTTAATTGTTGATTTTAGTCGAGATTTAGTGTGGTCAACACACCGACTGAGTTCCCGCTTTGTGTGGAACTTAAGACCACCTGATTTCGGCCAAATCAATCTACAACTTTCATGTATAAAGTTTCTTTATTTGATGTATAAATAATAGAGAACAAAATAGGTCCCAAATAGAACTTATTGATGAATAAAAGAATGGGAATTTATTGGATTTTTTGCCCTTATCTCCCCCTACTCTATTCCTTGTCGACTAATTCAATTCTTGACTTGGTCACGGGATTTAAGATCATAAAATACCTTTGGTATTTTTTCTTTTCTTTTCTTTATTCTATAATTTTGACATTAAAATTATATTTTATATGTAATAAATGGAATAAATAATGAATGTTAATGTGTACAAAATAATGCTATTTACATACATTTAGCTAGGGTTTTTAAGGCCAAAATGATAGAATAAAGGTGTGGTGAAATGGAGATTCATCACCCCCCTATACTTGCCTTTGCTAGTCCCTAGCA
Source organism: Ottelia alismoides (assembly GCA_037367405.1). NCBI lineage: Eukaryota > Viridiplantae > Streptophyta > Magnoliopsida > Alismatales > Hydrocharitaceae > Ottelia > Ottelia alismoides. The sequence goes on along the minus strand of JAZKJV010008966.1, from coordinate 141,509 downwards.
AACACTTATGCAATAAGTGCAGAAAATAAAATAAAGAAAAGAAACCAAAGTGGATTGATTTTAACTTTAAAACTTGTCTTCACAAAATCAAAGTTTGGAGGTTAAATCGGACCTTTGAATTTTAGGTTCGGTCGGAACCTTATTGGGAAACGGATTTGAAACACAACAACCTTCAGGAACCACTCAACTCTGCTCAAGTCTCCTCAATAGCCAGGTCATAATAAGTCAACTCATATGCAAATCCTTGTGACTATGAATCTATCTTGGACAGTGTGTGTGATATGTAGCTCTCCTCGGCTTGAAGCGGTAAAAGTCAGTCTTCTCCAACATGGTGATCCTAATTCTCCAATCCAACAACTCTTTCCTTGAGAAGTGGGGTATTCCCTTCTAAATTCAAGTGCATCCCGCTCAAGAAGAGGAGGTGGAGAGAAGAATGGACGGCAGCCAGTGTAGCTACTTATCCTAGGATGCTTGACCAGTGTAGCCAAGTCATCCGGCTGCATACTCACATACATATGACTTTGAAGCTCAAGCTTGCTTATTGACTATACAAATATATACACTACGGCTTGCATTTATTCTCAATCAGGCCTGCCCTTTTTTTAGTTTTGATTTTTCCATTTTTTTATTAATATATACGACAACACTTACATATGGACTTTTTCCTCTTGAGCTAGTAGACTATCCATCTTTTGAAGCTTTATTGCAACCCACAACTTCTGTCTTTGAATCTCGTCACCACTAGATCAAGTTGGGGTACAATGGTCACAAATATGTGACTTCCGATGTTTCCGTTGGGCTTGTGTCTCATGTCGGCAAATCCAACCCTCTACCACTTCAACTGAGGTGAGCAAAGTGTAAGGTGTTGGTGTGCAAGCTAGGTCATCAACAAGAGTCATGCATGTGCTCCGAAAATACTCTACTTAGGCAGTCAAGACAACATTGAACCAATTCTCATGATATTAAAGAATTAAGTCAAGCAGACCTAAAGTATCACATTTCCAGATCCTATAATGTTCATGTGATAAAGTATATTTAAGGTCCAACCAAGCTTCGATCTTCATATTTTACTTAGACTTGTTCAATTATCAACACAATTCAAAGAATGCAAATGCTATGTACAATGTAGAAAATATTTTTGTAATGCAATTTTCTTCTTTTGAACTTTTTTATGGATTTTAGAAAAAGGTTTTGTAAATTTTTATGCAATTTTCAAAAAGGTTTTGCAAATATTTTGGGATTTATCATTTTGCAAAGTTTTGGGATTTTTTCAAAAAAAGATTTTTAGGAAAAGAAATAGGTACCGATATTTACACAGGAGTGCATCTTATTATTTATAAGAATTGGATTTTGGAATTTACATGTTTGTATAGATTTGTAAAGAATGTACATGGTTATCAAAATAATTTGAAAAAAAAATGCAACATTTTTTAAACTTTATTTTGCAAAAAAATTTGACAAATACTTTCTAACAAAATCTGAAAACCATTTTGCTATGATTTTTCAAACATTATATATAGATTTTTCAAACTATTGTTGCAACCATTTTCCAAATGATTTGCAAATATATTTTCAAAATATTTTATTTCAAACAAAGAAAAGAAATTTTTACAAAGAAGATATTTTTACAAAGGTTGAAAATATTTAACAAAATATTTTCCAAATATTTTTCAAAAGTTTTTTCACAAGGATTTTCACAAGGCCACAACCTGATCGGTTTGATCGATTTCATTTAAATATTTTTTAAAAAAAGAATAAGAAAATTAAAAAGTGGATCCAACCAAATGTCATACTGGATTGACCCGCATTGACCCACTTTTGTTGATTTCATAATTTTTGAAAAAATAAAAGTTTAAATTATTAAATAATAGGATTTTTATCATGTGTACTCTTCTTATTTTATGTAATATCAGTTATGCCTCTCTCTTTTTTGCAATATCAGTTGTGCCTCTACCTTCTTATAGTAGTTTTCTAGGAAAAAATATACATAAATGATTGCAATATTATATTCATGTAATGCTAGAAAATGTGGCTAACTTTTGTAGAGATTTATTTGAAATAGACAATTATGTTATTCTATTGAAATATTTGACATTTTAAACGATTATTCCATTGATATAACATACATATTTACGTATATGTATCTGATTTTATTGATTCAAAAAAATGACTCAATCGGTTAGAGTAGTAAATTAAAAGCTCGTTCCGATTTTTAAATCGATAGGAATGATGATATCATGTCGACATGATTTTCGGTCAAACCAGCTTGGACCGATGGTTCATCCTAGTTGGACTAAACCAATGATTGACCGGTTCAACGTCCGGTCCAATTTTTAAAACTTTGATTTTAGTGTTGTATCTTTTTTTGCGATTGTTTGATTATCAAATGGTTGATTAGCAATGGTTGCTTGTGTTATTCTTTTGAGAAACTGCTCTACTACCAATAGTTGTGTCGTACCGAAGCTTTGAGCATTGGTGTTCTTCTCAAGCAGCTGATTGATTACCAATGGTTGCTCGGACAGAAAGTTTGGTATGAGATGGACATCTATGTTGGCTTTATATTTGTAGATTCCTTTTTTGAAGTGGCATGCTCTTTCCTTTACCTCTCGAGTTTTTAATGATAATAGAATGGGATTTGGATTTTTTTTGCCCAAACGAATCTACAATGAAAATGATATATTTACCTCATTTGTATTTTTCATTTTTGTAATTGATGTCTTTTGCTACTATGAGTGGGTAATACTATACATGGAATTGAGATATGTCTACTTCTCCAACTTTCTATGCCTTCATTAATCCTAAATACTAAGATCTCTTTTACATATCCATTCTCATTCGTAGACTGTGTTTTGAAAATCAGACAGGACTAGCTGGTGAATCGGGCCTAGATCGGTATGGTTAACATGTTTATATCAGTTCGATTCGAAAGCCTGGTTTTTGATCTAATCACCGGTTCAATTAGCTTTTTCAAACCCGGTTTAACCTGGTTGAAATAAAATTAAATCGTAATTCATTTTTGTAATTGATGTCTTTTGCTGCTATGAGTGGGTAATACTATACATGGAATTGAGATATGTCTACTTCTCCAACTTTATATGCCTTCATTAATCCCAAACACTAAGATCTCTTTTACATATACATTCTCATTCGTAGACTGTGTATTGAAAATCAGACAGGACTAGCTGGCGAATCGGGCCTAGATCGATCCGGTTAACTGTTTATATCAGTTCGATTCGAAAGCCTGATTTTCGATCTAATCACCGGTTCAATTAGCTTTTCAAACCCGGTTTAACCTGGTTGAAATAAAATTAAATCGCAATTCATTTTAAATTTATTTAAAATAAATGACATTATTGAGAGTTGAACTCAAGGTCTCCACCAATCCATAAATATCCTCTAACCAACTACACTACCAAACATTCTAGTCTTAAATGGAATTTAGTTTAAAACTTAAATTATGTTCTTTAATTGAATACATTGTGTAAATATTATATATACAATATTTTATTGTTGCATGTTAAAATTTTATTTAAATCCAACAACCTCCTCAAATTCCAATGTTTTTGAAATCGAATTGGGGACTGAATCGGAAAATTTACTGAAAAAGTCGGATCGGGTTGAATAATGGAATCAAATTGGTTCAATCAGATAATGATGTCATCATTCTTTAAAATCGGATCGAACCAAACCAGTGGAAAGAAGTGATTGAACCGGCTAATTCAATCTGAATGGTTTAAAACATGTATAAAATACACACTCAAGCATAGGTGAAATAAATATAGAATGTATATATCTTATGCAATGCATGTTGTTTAGGAATGTGAGGAGGTTTTTATAAATGAAACCAATTATAGTGGCAAATGTAATGTACTTGATGCACCTATCATGAGGCCGTATACCTTCTACTTGAATCTCAAAATTGGATTTCTGCCTTTTTATTGGTTGATGGGGCCTCGTCCAATTTGGGGATGTTTGGAGCAATCATGTCTTGCCTCCTTTCCTAAAAATGGCTACTTCATTATGGACAATATATCCACTTAAAGCCCCTCATGCAGGGGGGCCTTTCTTATGTATTTTGACGACATTAGAAGGGTTTAGGAAAATGATCTTTCTAAAGATAATGATGTAATATTATGAGATTCCAACAAAGGTAGTAGTTTTGGTATTGTTGAATGTGGTGATGACGAAGACGACGGTGATTGATGACATGGAGGAAGGCGGTAACTAGGGATGAAAATGATCGGATACAGATACGAATATACGTATAATTATATCCTTATCCATTTTAAAATATGAATACGAATGCAGATACGAATATTGGCGGATGTAAAAAATGTACTACCATATCCTTAAAAACGAATACGAATGAAAAAAGAATACGAATCAAATACGAATAATAACAGAAATATTTAATAGATTAACTAAAATATACATGTTTAGGATGGTTTACACATAAAATAAATATAGCATATATAGTAATGTCATAACAATTATATCAACAATGGTGAATGCCATCATAAAATATTGTTACACATAGTTATAAATAAATTCATTACTATATTTATGTACGAAAACGAATATATGAATAAGAACGCGAATATTAGTGAATGTCAAAGTATATCCGCATTCATTTTAAAACGAATACGAATACGAATATAAAAATATGTATACAACGAATACGATAGCGGATCGGGTACGAATATATTCACAATCATTTTCATCACTAGCGGTATCCTCTTCACCGACCATGTCTCTTGTTGCACATCTCTGATTACCGACTAATCAAGTATTTGTTATCTATTCAATCATCCCTAGATGACGTGGCATGCATTTAGGCATTGATCCTCCATGACTTGTACGATTGATTTTTGTTTTGTTATGTTTTGTTAATGAGGTTGAATTGTTTGGAAGGGTTTAAGTAGACCTCTAACTTTATTCTTGTTATGATTCAAGCTTTCAGGTTCCTCGAGTAGTCTTATGTACTTGATGGATTTTTCGGCCCTATTGGTCGAACTTCTTAGGTTACGGTCAGCTTTGCGCATGGCGCATAATGTGGTTTTGTCCCTCATCATATATATAATTTGTGTTGTACTCTTTTTAATTGTACCTCGAGACTAGAAACTATTTCAGATGGATGCAAAGTAGACATCCATGAACGCAGATCTCCAAGAAGTTCATGAGAAGAAAGGAAAATGCAACACGTTAAAGGTCTTATACAAGGCAAAGTAATCCCTTAATGTCTAATTTGAGATGGTTTTTAGCTGTGATGATAAAACTCGTATACCACAAATGCTATCGGGATCTTACTCTTTCTCAATAGAATTGACCACATGATCATCATGAGAGATGATGACAAGGTGATCTACTGCAAAAAGAAAGCTTGCAATGGAGTTTGATCTGAAGGATCTTACTATCTATAATATTTTTTTAGTATTGAGATGGCAAGGCTAATAAATTACGAAGATATGCTCTGCATCGTTGTTAAGGAATCAAAAACTTTGAGATGTAAGCTTGCCTTGTTTATATTTTGAGTGATAAAATCAAGCTAAGCATGAAGAACAAAGAACAAGTAGATAAAGACTCCGAAAAACAGATATCCAAGACTAGCGAGAAATTTGATCGATCTTACGCTGACCATACCTGTGCGATGAACTAGATCATGATATGCATATTGATGTACATGTGAAGGTTGTGGAACGTGTGATATGTTACGTAAAAAACCAAGGATGGTATTATCACTGTGGTTGCAAATGTCGAGATTTTACATATGCAGATAGCATTGAACGTGTTGATACTATATAATCCACCATTAGATATCGTGTAAATCTGGATGAAAACATTATTTGAAAAGGCAAAAGGTACTAGATTTATGCAAGGTCTAGTGCTAAAAACCAAGTGAAAGGCATTGCGATGGAGTAGCAAAAACTTTATTTCTCAAGATCATTCTAATTGATCGAAATAAGTCGCAAATTACCTATGAGATTATTCTAGATGATGCAACTGCAATAAATTTGCCTAAAAATCATTCATGCATGATACATCCAAGCCTGTTGAGATCTATCTTCACTTCATGAAAGAAATAATTGATTCAAAAGAGCTTACTCTACCATGCATAAAACTCAACGAACAAGTTGTGGATGTCTTAACAAAAATCTTTCCACAGTCAATTCTGAACAAGGGGACAAGTTGAACGAGAAACCACATAAGCACCTTACATCAGTTTTTTTTACAAGAAAATGTAGACGAAACTAAATCTAATACGCATCAGATCAACCCCTTGCCTATTCCAACGTAAATCCTTACATTTTATAATTTGCCTGATTTTAAAGGTCTCAAATATTGCATTATATTGCAGCAGCTAAACAAAGAGTTAGCGCAACATGAACTTGCGCTGTGAAAAATATCATACTAACCAAATGAGAAATCCATAGTTCAAACTCTGCGAAGATGTAAAAACACTGTTTATTGCCTCGCAAATATCACCTAAAACATTATCCCCCCGGTTTCTACTACAAAATGTTAAAATAACCGAAGAAAATAGATTAAAACAAAAACGAGAAATTGGAACAAGGTAAATGTGCATAAAACAAAACATCTGACAAAATTGTTTAAATTAAATGGCTTCATCTTTGTTCCCCAAAAGGAACAAAGAAGAACAGCCGACCAGGTTCCAAAAGAAACCTAAACAGAGGCCCCTAATTTGCTCACGCCGAGTGCTCATCTACATGATCCTAAAATTTAACGCCTGGTTACAATCTTCAGCTCTGATTTGCATAAACTGCGGCGGTCGTAAACTCGCATTTTTGTTATATGTTACCTTATTTCTTCTTCTTAGACTTGCTTGACAAGGATTGTGCATAAGCAGTTCCCTGAAAGGAAACAAAGGCAAGTAAGAGCATGCAAGTAACTAGTTACATAGACTACAGCCAACCCGACGCCGTCGAAGGAGGCTATAGCATATTGGGGTTGAGAATAACCATTTCTAGGGAAGAAAATTGGACTTACTTGCAACCACTCGTCCATGTTAGCTTCAGTCGTCGCAGTTCCCACTTCCACCTTGGGGGCCTTCTTGTTTTTCTGAGGGAAAGGAAACACAAATTATTGGTGGCGTGCTATCAAACAAGGATGATGTTGCCATAATAGTGAGATAATGAAAACGACATCAAAATTTGAGGGAGAACGTGGCAGCATATTTCTCAAGCAGCGAGTTTTAAGCACAAGACAGACCAATAGTAAATCCGCAGAGAATGTTTGATTTTCCCAAATACACCTCAAAACGATTGACAAGTAACCACAACTCTTAATGGTAATCGATGTAAACATGGTGAATAATACCAGAATCTAATAGTTGGAGGCATTGACATGGATAACATTACCTTCGAAAAGCTCTGTAATTGAGTCAAGATCCAGAGCCCAAGAAGGCCAACTAGAGTGATACCAAGTGCTACAAGAAAGAAAAACTCAAAGCTGAGGAGACCTCCAGCATCAACAACTTCGATCGTGCCATTGTAAAAGATGTTTTGATACGGTTGCTGATCAATCTCATAGAACATGGCTCCTACGAGATCGAAGGTGCCAGGCTGCAGAATTAACAAATATGCCATCCATTTAGGACACAACATTTGGTAATAAGGTGGTGGATCAAGAAAATTGACAATTTGCAAAATCCAGCTACATTGTTCACCTGCAAGTAATTGCTCACAGCAAATATGTACGGAAATGTTGCTTGAGCTGAGGAGGGCACAGACGCATTGTAAAACTCCTGAAAATGACAAGTTTTACAGTAAAGATCTAAAATCCACAAAAGATCCAAAGATAGATATGTAAAGAAGTGCAGATCCATAACTTAAAAAGATGGAAGCGTTCCTAAATTTTAAGAGGTGGTGTAAAGAAGCGGCATACACACACTAAACAAATAAATTATTTCGGAAAGCATTGAGAAGTAGACTAAAGAAAATCATCGAGAAGCATATTTCTTATTAACTAATTTAAGGTAATAAAAAAGTAATATACGAACCAAAAGTAATTTTATAAAAGCATGACAAGAATTTAGTCCAGTGTAATTAGAAGCCTTCAGTTGGGTTGAGAGAAAATAGGCATGGCAAAATAAGATTTCTGAAACAAAAATGAACTCCATTTCTTTTTTTGATATTAGAAGGAAAGTTTTCAAAAAGCTCAAAACAGGGCAAAAGAGAAAAGAATGAAAAGGATGAAAATCCTTCGTATTTAAGCTCAAACCCAAAAAAAATCATTCCAATTATTCTGTTGAGTTATTTTGCATTTGTTTATTTGTTTTATCTCCATTACGTAATTTGTCCTCTAGAATTTCCCCATCTCTATATAAGAGAGCCTTATGGTCCTTAAATCCTTATAATAAACAAGTTACTTATTCCACATGGTATCAAAGCGAGTCACAAACCGAAACCTCGAGGCACACACCCCGCCCCACCACCCAGTGCACCCTCCTTTCCACCGCTGGCACCGTCGCCACCACTACGGACCCCCAGCGGCCACACCGTCCCAGCCAGGGCTCCAGCAATCCCCAGCAGCAGCCGCCAGCGGCCTCCTGCCGTCTAGCACAGACCTTTGGCGGCAACTTAGGCTGCCGCCACGCCCTCTGTTTTGCCCCTCAATGATTGCCACGCACCTTAAGTTGTGTGCGTTCTGATTTTGCAGCGGCTAGGGTGATTTCAGACCGTTAAATCCACTCCATCGTCCCTAAAGCAACTCCGGTGTTGATGGGAATGGTTGTGCTTTGAATCTACACACACAACCGGTTCCCTGTATGATTGTATAGACATCTTCAAATAGGTCTACCGCCCAGTTCTCGGCTCCTTTATCATCATGTCAGAGAGCAAGGTTGGCTTCCCATCTGGTGTCTTCAAAGGCCCGGAGTATATCAGCAAGATGGATGGGACCAATTATGAGTTATGGTCCATGCAGTTCATGAGGCTTTGCAATGCAACAACAAGGAGCACATTCTTATGCAGCCTGAGCTGGCGACAAGACTGGTGTGAGCAAGCAAAACGACACATATGTACATGTGTGGCTATCTGATACTCTTACTATAGAGATAGTCAATGATATTCTCCATTAACCCACTGCCAATGCAAGGTGAGACATCCTCACAGCCACATATTCCCATGCCATGAATGAGACGTAAATCATGCAGCATCGTTATGATATTTCATGACCAAGCAGAGTGGTCGTCCTCTTCACACTTTCTACTCATCGCTCAAGGGCGTGTTTGAGAAGCTTTACAGTTTCATGCCTATTACCACATCTCCCGAGCAGCAGGTGGCGTACAAGAACGCCATGATAGTCGGAGTTTTCTTGGCAGCACTTGAGCTTGAGTACGATGCCGCATACACACAGCTTCTTATAGGTGCTTCTATACCTCCCAGTGGATGATGCATATAGCAGACTGACTGAGCAGGATCACGTTCTCCTACAGTCACTACTCAAAACCTCAAGTGTTGGTTGTATCTCACGGCAAAAGAAGTCCAATTCAATTCAAAGGACATGATGTTCGTGACATAGGAGGTGGACACCCGCACCAGCCATGCACATAATGCCACCATTCCGGCCACTCCGAAGACATCTACTACCAGAAGAATGATCAACCCGTGTCTGCTCGTCTTGCAGTTCAGGTGAGCTTCCCGCTGCTTCTGCTGATCAAATGTTTGACGACCTTGTCTCTCGTCCAAGGGAGATTATGAATCATGAATCATGTCGCCTCTACTAGCACTCTTTCGGGCCCTTCTCATGATGTTACCTCTCTCTCTGCTAGTACCTCAGGTATAGCGTATGCCTTTACTAGGGCGGACTTTTCAAAGTAGATAACGGACTCCGGTGCATCTCATTATCTCCATGGAGACAGAGCATAATTCACTACCTACATATCTTCCTCCAGACATATATGTTCCATTTCAAATGAATGCATTCCCATATTACAAGAAATGGGGAGATTTGTTTGATATTGTCTATGCGTCTGCAGAATGTGCTACATGCACCTGACTTTTCTACGAATTTGTTACCTATTAGTTAGATTACCAAGGATCTGCATTGTTGAACTTGTTATCTATTAGTCAGATTACCAAGGATCCGCATTGTTGTGTCATATTTGACCCTTCTTCTCTTGTGTTTCAAGAGATATACTCCCATGCAAGGTGATTTTGGATGTGGTCGTGAGCAAGGGGATCTCTAAGGGTCGAATCTTCTTCAAAATTTCTCAAAGAGTACAGGGGGTGTGGGGCTATTTACAGACAGACTGAAGTCCCACAGATAGATGTGGGACTAAGCAAGAGTGGGTGATAATTGGATCTTGGAGAGATTCGATTACCCCTTTATTACATACTCCAACATAGCCATTATAATAATAATAGCTATGGCATAAAGCTCAACCATCATTTATAGATTTTTTATGATGATGTTAAACAAGGCTTGACTCCATTTATGGATGCCACAACACCCTTGCAAAAAAAGAGATAAACAAGGCTCAACTCCATCTATGGATACCATGACACATTTGCATCCATAGAGCGAGACACAAACCTTAGAGCACAACCAATGCAACATGGGCCCACGGCAAACAAAATGGACTCCTAAACACAAATGGCAAATGAGATGAAATGGGTGAAATGGAGCTGCGGATATTTGCAAGTAAACCCATGCATTTCATCGTTTCGCCCATATTTTGGCAATATTGCCCGTATCATACGACTATTGGAAAAGGATAGGGGCCAAATTTTGAAACTTGCCAACTTGACGAAACGAATTTCTGCCGAAAATTAAGCCCATGTTGGCTTGTCAGATAGCGTAGCTTGATTCCAGAAACCATGATTTGCAGTCCATGTGTTGCCTCATATAAGCTCCGCTCTTCAACTACCTACTCCACAGAACATGATTTGCAGTCCTCGTGTTACCTCAAATAAGGTCCACTTTTCCAGCTGCCACCATCATTGAGAACAGTGCTTTGCCCTATAGCAAATGGTTTCTCATCCTCTTTTCAAAACAAAATCTCCACTACCTAATCTGCTGAATTCAACCACCACAATACGCAATCGTCATTAATTCAAATAAGCTTGATGCATCCTCCCAATACATAATAGATCCACCTAGCTTCCTCACATCATTAATCATGGTGCTCATCTGAATAGATTGTGGCTTTGCCTTCTGCCTACCGACATAATTATTATAGCCATAGGCTGCCCTTCTGTGATCTTCTGTCTCACACTGCTTGGCCAGCCCACACACACATGCATTGTGGAGAAATTTTTTTAGAAAATGCTATGTAAATATGTTTTCATTTTGGACCTACTTGATAACTACTAATCCTCTTTTTCTTTTGAGACAAAAAAATGAAACATCTACGATTGACATCTGACCATCAATTATCTTAAAAAAGATAGAATTACAAAAGCCAGGACCTCAAGTCCTGGCAATGTGAACAACATTCTCTACATATAATCTCCCTGGCCTGAAGATAACCCCATTAACGATAAGCCAAATCACCTATAGAATGGCAACAGGCCTCAACTTATCCACCATCAATCAGAACTAGCCAGCCATGAAAGAGTTCTAAAGTTACTCGTGGGAGACAGGTCGCCCAAGAGATATCAACCGTCTTCCAAATCTCAGAAACACGTCCACAAGAAAGGAAAAAACTACCAACATTTTCAGACAACAAACCAAATAGAGAACAGTTACAATCTTCACGCGGGTAAAACTGGATCTAGGAACCTTATTCAAAAGACTCTCAGCCCAAGTAACCAAGGAAAATCTTTATATTCAGGGGCAATCGGAGAGTCCAAATCAAGCTTCAGCCATGCTCTCTATCTACCGGATAGGGATGAGTGCAAGGTCAAATATCTTGACAGATAGGAGCCATCACACCAAGTCCATCAATCAAGACGCTCCACAGGACCCAAGATTTGAGGAAGCTCTTCCGTAACCGTAAGAACTCCATAAAACATTGCTTCGAGAAAGCGAAGACTTCGCAAACCACCATGTCCTTCATTCAGAGCAAAACTGGATCTACAAACCTTGGTTAAAAGCCTCTCTGTCTCACGTATTAGTAATCAAAAAAATATTTATCTTAAGGGAGAACCCGAGAGTCAGGATCGAGCTACAGTCGTGCGCCCGCTCTACCGGACAAAACACATATTAGCAATGAGTTCATGGTAGGCTATTGACAAAGAAAGAGCCACCATGTCAAGCCCATTTATCACAACCCTCCACAGCACTTGAGATGTAAGAAATCTCTCCCCTACAAAAAGTATTGAAATGTTGTTCTAAAAAGCGGAGGAGAAAATAATGGGTCCTTGGCCATTGACCATCAGCATATGCTTCTCAGACTACCATATCCTTGTCATAAGCTAAGGCTAACAAACGAGGGTATTGGTCACATAACCACACCCCCCAAGTCATCTCATCGGTCCAGAATCGGAAAGAGCAACTAAGAGAGGATCACAGCTCCCAAGTTGCATACCCATTTTCTCACTGACAAATCTACCAAGGCACCGCCCCAATCACCTTCAATAGCCATTGCCTAAGTCTCTGATCATCTCAACATCTATCACAATAGTCCCATTGCACTGCCAATATCACATCATTGGTTTATTACTTTCAACCACTTTGTCACTTCTCTGCGCTCTTCGACAATTCTTTGCATTATTTCTTACTCATCTTCCACCAATGCATGCGCTTAAATAAACACACAAGGACACACAACAATAATGAAGCCTTATCCCACGTTAAGTAGTGTCAACTACATGGATTCTTTGCCTCCATTCAAATCTATTTTGAGCCATTCTTTGACTTAGGTCCAAATAATTGACTTCCGTTCGAAGTTTCCTTAATAATTAAGATCGAATAGACCCCTTAACAAGCAAGGAATAAACAAGAAAATAGTTATCAAAAAGGGGATCATCCAATTCACAATGATGAGAGTATCACATCGACTCTACTTATCATTACCTTACACATACGGAAGACATGACCACAACCAGAATTCATGATCGTCAATTAACACAACTTCACATCAAGGCCAACATGAAAGGCTCATGAAAGAAAGGTCTAGATTATCGTCCTTTCCCTTCTTCATGCCTTTTGCAAAAAACAAAAGATGACTGGTAGCATAGTATTGAAATAAACTTTTAGGTAAATATGGGGTGCGCATCATGAAGATGTGCACCCTAACTGGCAATTAGATTATATTCATATTTGTTAGAAAATAGGAAGCGGAAGCGGAAGCGAAAGCGTATCAGAAATAAAGATAGAAAAAACTTGAACATAAGACGGGATTTTACGTGGAACCCTACATCCTAAGGAGCGGGATGAAACCACGGGAGAAGGCCTCAAAGGGTCAGGTTATGCATTGTACTTTTTTCAATGGATACAGAAGGTCTGGGGCTCCTTATATAGCCTCCACAGAGCCTCCAAGTCCCACCACTAGTAGGTGTGGGACTAAATATATGGATGGGGTAAATGGATCTTGGAGGGATCCATTTACCCATCCCTCAAGTGACGCATACAATCAAGTACTCCAACACTCCCCCTCAAGCTGGAGCATGCAATGCTCAGCTTGGACAAACAGAAAGAAACTCAACTCACACTACAAGACACTACAGACAATATCAACTCAACATGCACAACTATCGGTTGCTATCGAGGACGCTGCTTTTCATGATGTGCAGGTGAGGAGGACGAACAGGCTGGAGTGTGAGTCTGATGAATCTCCTCGGTCGGAGAGTATGTGCTCTGAACTACGCATATCAGAGATTACTGCAACTGGAAATGAGTCTCCTCGTCGGAGTACTCTAGCCTGTCACAACATGTGGACAACTGCTCCATCTCTGAAAAGGGTCGAACTGGAAAAGGCCGTGGAAGTGCAATCCTCATCGGAGTCCACGGTCGCTGGAGAATGGAGTCTGAAGAAGTCTCCTCGTCGGAGAACTGGGTCTCTCCCATCTGGCTCAGAGAATACTCTGGAGTCCCTATGATACCACATGAAAACCCTTGCCAACATGGCATAAGGAATGGTCCTCTACTCTGGAGTCCATACGGCTCACATGAAAACTCTGGTCGACAAAACAAGAAAAGATGGGGACCACGAAACTAAAGATTGTACACTTATGTGTGTCTGAACTGCAGACTCGGAAACTGACATTGAGTCTGAACAATCTGAACTTGTAGAGTCTGGAAAATCTGAAATGGCCTGTGACTCTACATATACTCCCCCTTTCTCCCATACTTGTCGGAAAACATGGACGTCGACCAAGTTGGGAGAAGGCAAGAATGATGGGGATGAATAAAACAAATTAGCCGATCACAAATTTTTCTTCGGCTTTCCTTGCAAAATTTTTCTTTTTCTTAATTTTTTTGGCTATTTCCATTTTTTTAAATATGCGTACGGTTTTTCTTTGTACGCGCCCTTTTTTCAAGAACACATTTTTTTGAAATATCTCTCCCTTTTTTTGAAATCTCTCTCTCCTCTTTTTTTTTGAAATATCTCTCCTTTTTTAAACAAAAAAGATACGGCTCATTGGGCTAACTCAACTTGGGTTCCCATTTAAACCCTTTTCACAGAGGATCGCCGCCACCCCTCTTAAAAACATATATAATTTATTTTTTTATAAGGGCGGAATCGAGACCCCTTTAGTGACGCATTCGGAGCTTAGGGTTTTCCCCCCATCTCTTTACTGCTGCCACCACCGCTTCTGGAGGGGGAACCGCCTGTGCCGCTCGCCTGAGATGGAGGAGCCTCTGCCCTTGATGTCGAAGAAGAGTCCCCACCTGGGAGACGAGAACGATCTGGAGGGTACTTCATGTCGCGTGTGTTGCCGGAGCGCCAGGCGCAGTGCCTCTGCCTGGAGGACATCGCCGCCTGGGGGGGAGGGGGGATGCGGCAGGATACACGCTGTATACCGCGCGCGCCGCCTGCGTGTCTTCGCGCGCCGCATGTTGCCTGCGAGTATCTCACCGCCGATGTGGCCGCCTGCGAGTTGAGGGATTCGCGCGATGTAGATATACTTGGGCTTTCTGTTCTCCCATAATATTGAGGGATTCACGCGATGTGTCGCCACCACTGTGGATGTTCGAGCGCCGCTTGCAGGAAGGGCGGTGTGTCGCCGCCTCTGTGGATGGTGTTCATGAGGCTCGAATGCTAGAGATTACTGAAGTTCTGGCGATCCTTCATCATTACCATGCTCAAGCTCGCCATCTTTGCTAACCACTCTGCTTTCTTCTTTTTTGTTCGCACCTTCTCGCTCCCCTCTCCAATGGGTTTCCATTCCTGTCAACGGCGGCGAATTTGCGATGAGGCCTTACTGGTGCTACCGGGAATTCGGAGAACCAACGCCTATGAGATTAGGGTTCTAAAAGGACCCAAGAAGTGGAACCCTAGATCTGAAAAAATGGAGAACCGCACTGGAGAATCGGCACGAGGCTGGAGTTGATGGCGCAGCGTGACGGCCTGGATTTGTGGATCTAGGGTTTTAGAAAACCCTAGAGATTTTGAATCTCTCATAACACGAACATATTCTTCAAAACAATCTTTAAGAATCGAATCTCGAAAAAAATGAACATGAAAACTCCGAGAATCGAACCGCTTTGATACCATGTTAGAAAATAGGAAGCGGAAGCGTATCAGAAATAAAGATAGAAAAAACTTGAACATAAGACAGGATTTTACGTGGAACCCTACTCCCTAAGGAGCGGGATGAGACTACGGGAGAATGCCTCAAAGGGCCAGGTTATGCATTGCACTTTTCTCAATTGATACAGGAGGTTTGGGGCTCCTTATATAGCCACCACAGAGCCTCCAAGTCCCACCACTGGTAGATGTGGGACTAAACATATGGATGGGGTACCCATCTCCCTCAAGTGACGCATACAACCAAGTACTCCAACAATATTTAAGGGTATATAGTGTTACAATAATCACTCGTTGAAAAGTGCTTGAACATGAGCCATTCACATTTTCTAATAAGAACGCTCTTGTTTAAAAATGATCCCATTTCTGGTCAACCAAATGGACCATGTTGAGATAGTTGTACATATTTGGTATTATAGTTGTACATATTTGGCGTTATTTTTTATTTTATTTACTTTATGTATCTCTCATGCAACTTACTCAGGGCTTTTCTCCTATATAAGAGAGCCATGAGGTCTCATGAATAATCAAGCAATTCATTTCCTCCAACATGGTATTGGAGCAACGGTCCTAGACTAGGGTTCTCGTATCCCACCAACCCTAACCCTACACGCCCCACCCCCCCCCCTCTTCGCTGCCTCCTGCGGCATCCTCGTGCGACAACCCACTCCAGCGACAGCCCCTCAATGCCCCAGCGGCAGCCCCCTGTCGCCACCCACGCCCACGCACGCGGTATCCTCATCGCCCTTGGCTGCCTACCGCCCAAAGACCCCACACATCACCGATCAATGCCCAGCCCAGCCCAGATTGGTGAATTGGCCCTGCCCAGTGCGATTCGATTTCCCCTTTGCGAGCAGGCCGCAATTTGGCTGAGCAAACAAGGAGCTACAGTCAGGCTTTGTTCGTTTTTCGTGATTTTTCGACATATAAATCATGTCTTATGACTCTAGACTACATCACAAGTGATGAGATGGTTGTATGAGTTTACGCATACAACCAGTCATCCATATGATTGTGTAGACTCACTAAGATCAGTCTACCCCCTCAGTTTTTATTCCGGGTATCGGCATTATTGTTACCATGTCAGAGAACAAGGGTGATGTTTTTTCATCGTTCGGTGTCTTCAAGGGCTCGGCACCCATCGTGAAGATGGATGGGACCAACTACGAGTTGTGGTCTATGCAGTTTCGCACCTTTATGCAGTGTCATAACAAGGAGCACATTCTGACGGATTCAGAGACGGCGAACAAAACTGGGGCTAATGCTTCTTAGAAGCAAGACGATGCCTATACTCGCATTTGGCTCTCCAGGACGCTCACCACGGAGATTGCCAATGATATTGTCAATCAACCCACAACAAAGATTATGTGGGACATCTTAGCTGACACATATGGGCAAGCAAAGAATGAGAGCAAGATTCTACAGTTGCAGTTTGATATTTTTTCGACCAAGCAGAATGACCGACTTCTTCATGCACAGTTCTCACATCTTAGAGGCATGTTTGAGCGTCTCCATAACTTCATGTCCATTACTACCAGCACTGAACAGCGACAGGCATACCGAAATGCCATTTTTTTACAGGAGTCTTTCTGTCATCTCTTGACTCTGAGTACGATGAAGCACGCACTTAACTACTTACTGGAGAGACGATACCTCCAATGGAGGAGGAATACAAGAGGCTGAGCAGGATCACTACTTCATCTACTACTGTGGCTCAGACTCGTTTTGCTATGGCAGCTTCTCGTGTCAGAGGAGGTACTTCACAGTTTCGTGACCGAGGACCACGTAGTCGAGGAGGAGGACGTCAGCGTGGCTCATGTCCACATTGTCACCGTCCTGTTCATTCTGATGAGACATGCTATCAGAAGCATGGGTATCATGCATTTGCCCGAGTTGCTGAGCAGACCATGCCTACTCCAGCTCCGGCTCATAATGCACGTTTTGATGATATTGTTTCCATACTGAGAGAGATGAAGTCTACTCCTACCACTTCGACTGCAAGGTCTTCAGATGCCGCACATGTTGCTAGAGCCTCTTCGAGTTTGTCAGGTATTGCTTATGCACCACTTACTAGTAGTAGCAGTTCAGATTTGTCTGATTGGATCATGGACTCTGGAGCATCTCATCATATGTGTGGCGATCGAGCACAGTTTACTTCTTACATGTCTATCCCTCCTGGTAGATCCATTGTGATTGCCAATGGGGTTCATCTACTCATTGTTGGACAAGGGGAGATTGTTCTAGCTCCCACGATGCGTATGCAGAATGTCTTACATGCTCCGGAATTTCATATAAATCTTTTGTCTATTAGCCAGATTACAAAAGATTTACACTGTCATGCTATATTCAATCCTTCTTCTCTTGTGTTTCAGGACATACTCACGGACAGGGTGATTGGATGTGGTCGTGAGCAAAGAGGACTTTACAGACTTGTTCAGCCTTCGTGTGCTGGTGTTGCTAACCTGCTACTATCCCTTCTGGATCTGTTTCTCCTTTCATGTGGCATCTTTTCTTTGGACACCTTCCTCTGCAGAAGCTATGTCATGTCCTCCCACAGATCTCTATTCGTATTACCTTGGAGTGTGAGGCGTGTCAGCTTGGGAAGCACCTTCATTCCTCTTTTCCGAGTCGTCAGAGTCGTCACAGTATTCAGTTGTTTGAGTTGGTTCACTTTGATATATGGGGTCCTAGTCGTGTTCCTGTTCATCAGGGACAACGGTTCTATATGGTTGCTGTGGATGATTTCTCTAGATTATCTTGGGTCTTCCTGAGAAAGAATAAGTCTAAAGTTGGTCCTGTTATTAAATCTTTTCTTATTGAGATTAAGAACATTTTTTCTGCTAATGTGAAATTTATTCGCCTTGACAATGCCTTGGAGTTCTCTACTTTACAGTTGTCTGACTTTCTCAGATCTATTGGTGGTGTTCATACTTCATCAGACTTCGTGTGCTTACACTTCGCAGCAGAATGGTGTTGCTGAATGCAAAGACCGTCATCTTTTGGATGTCACGAGGACTCTTTTGATTCAGAGTCGAGCTCCTCATTCATTCTGGGGTGATGCGGTTCTCACTGCATGTTACTTGGTGAACCGCATGCTGTCTACTATCGTAGGAGAAAAAGTTCCTTTCTTGATTGTGTTTCGCGAGAAGAACTTATTCTCCCTTACCTCCAGAGTCTTTGGATCCGTAGCTTTTGTCCACAAATTTACTCTTGGTCATGACAAGCTCTCTCCTAGAGCTATCAAATTTGTGTTCGTTGGTTATTCTCGTACCCAAAAAGGGTATAGATGTTTTGATCATGTTGGGAGAAAATATTATGTGAGTGTTGATGTTATATCTTTTGAATCTGTTATGTATTTTCCTCCTACAAGTGACAGTTTGTCTAATGCTGGCTCTGGTGAAGATATCTTTGTTCTACACCTCCGCCAACAACTCCTCATGTTGAGTCTCAGTCACCTCCACCACTTCCACTTCCGTCTACCCTGACTCGGTTCTTACCTCGGTTTTACATTCGCAGATCCGCTACTCGTCCCTCTGCTTCTGTGTCTTCCCCATCATCCAGCATGCCCCAGCTATGTAGTGAACACATTGTTTCTACTGATGGCACTGGTGTTATGCTTGATCCACATGATACTACACTGGAGAAGCTGATACCAAAGAATAGAACGATTGATGACAACGATGTACCTATTACTTGAGGAAGCCACGTCACAATTGTACTACGTATCCTCTAGCTGCGCATGTTTCCTTGGACCATCTTTCAGAGGAGTACAGAAGGTTTATTATGGGCCTCTCAGCTATTACTATCCCACAAACATACCAGGAGGCCGTACAGGAGCAGTTGGCGACTTGCCATGGAGGAGATGGCCGCTTTATAGTCCGTGGTATCTGGAGTGTTGTTTCTGCTCCTCCAGGTGCATCTGTTGTGGGGTGCAAATGGATCTTTACGGTAAAGCAGCGGGCAAATGGTAGTGTGGATCGCTACAAAGCAAGGCTTGTAGCACGTGGATTCACCCAGACTTACGGGTGGACTATCAGAATATCTTCTCTCCAATGGCCAGACATTCGACACTACGCATTCTCCTAACAGTTGTTTCATGGGACTGGCCTCTTTACCAACTTGATGTGAAGAATGTGTTTTATGGAGATCTACATGAGGAGGTTTATATGCAGCAACCACCAGGGTTTGCTGCTAAGGGGGGTCTCAAAAGATGTGTAGGCCCCACAAGGCGATTTACGGCCTGAAGCAAAGTCCAAGAGCTTGGTACCATAAACTTTCAGAGTTGATAGAGCATCATGGGTTTACTAGGACCAGTACGGATCATTCACTTTTTGTTCAGAGGACACAGAGGTACTATTTCTATTCTCGTCTAGGTTGATATTATTGTCACGGGTGATGATGAGCAGGGTATTCAGGCAGCCAAGGAGTTACCAGGGTTTGCTACTAGGGGGTCTCAGAAGGTGTGTAAGCTCCACAAGGCGATTTACAGCCTGAAGTAGAGTCCGACACCTTGGTACCAGAAGCTTTCAAAGTTGATAGAGCATCAGAGGTTTATTAGGTCCATTGCAGATCACTCACTTTTTGTTCAGAGGACACAGGAAGGTACTATTGTTATTCTCGTCTATGTTGATGATATTATTGCCACCGGTGATGATGAGCAAGACATTCAGACAGCCAAGGAGTTCTTAGGTCAGCAATTTATGCCCAAGGACCTTGGCAATCTTCGATACTTCCTTGGATTAGAGTTCGTCAGGTACAAGCGTGGTCTTGTGATGACCCAAAGGAAATTTTTTAATGATCTTCTAATAGAGATGGGTATGACAAGGTAAAAGCCTGGTACTACACCTATGGATCCAAGTATGAGATTATATGATGATGACACTAAGGAAATAGATAAGAGGAGATACAGTGAGCTGGTTGAGAAGCTCCTATATGCTACCATCACCAGGCCAGATATATCCTTTGTTATGAGCAAGGTGAGCCAGTTCATGGAGCAGCCCAGGAAGGTTCATATGGATGTTGTCTATATGATTTTGAGATATTTAAAGTCTTCACCATGTACTGGTCTTATATTCAGCAGAGGCACTTCTCTTGATGTGACAGCGTGTGCAGACGTAGATTATGCAGGATGCCCTAGGGACAGGAAGTCTACTTCTGATTTCGCTATTTTTGTTGGCAGCTCACTTGTGTCATAGAAAAGTAAGAAACAATCAGTGGTTGCTAGATCTAGTGCAGAGCCTGAATACAGGGTCATGCCTCAGGCAAGCACCGAGATGATGTGGGTGAGGTCAATTTTAACTGATCTTGCAGTTGATGTAACTCTTCCTATGCAGCTTCTATGTAACAATCATGCAGCACTTTTTATTACAAATAATCATGCATTCCATGAACGTATAAAGCATATAGAGGTGGAATGCTACTATACCAGAGACATTATCCAAAAGGGTCTCATATCCACCTCTCATATTTCTACTAGACATCAGACTGCTGATATATTCACCCAAAGCTCTTACTAGAGGCCCTTTCCAAAGATGATGTTCCAAGCTAAGCATGATAGACATATGCTCCAGCTTGAGGGGGAGTTGAGAAAGCTGTACATATTTGATGTTATTTCTTATTTTATTTTCTTTATGTGTTTCTCATGCAATTTACCCAGGGCTTTTCTCCTATATAAGAGAGCCCTGGGATCTCATGAATAATCAAACAATTCATTTCCTCCAACAGACCAGATCGTGACAATGGCCCTTTGCCTACCCTCCTCTAAACCCCTCCAACATTCACCAATTCCCAGAAAGAGTTTTCCCTCCAAAACGATATGCATGGTAGTCTCGACCCCTCCCACACACACCTCAAGTCCGCATAATTGAAAAAGATGTGATTAATGTCCTCCAAGTCCTTGCATCACAAGCACCATGCATTCACCCTTGGAACTGATGCTCTCTTCTAGCCCTGATCATAATACGCCCCCTCCCAAGGAGCCATAAAAAGATCTTTACCCACAAAGGCACCTTCCATGCCCATATGCGAGCACAATCTCATGCATATATCCATGGATCAAAGACATGGTCGAACATAATGCCTTGTAAATTCTCTTCACCGAGAAATGGCCATCGCTCCAAATCCACATGTCCCTCCCTTCAGCCAGGTACACTGTCAAGCCGATACCGTTCGTCATATGAATAAAGTCTTTTATTCTAGGATCAGAAAGGTCCCCTTGGAAAAGAGGATCACATACTTTGTTTAACTAGGTGTATGAAAGAAGCGGTTCTTTATCTACCCCCAAAAAAAAGAGTCGAGGGAATCAGTCACAAAGGGTGCCCTCCTTTGACCAGTCATCTGTCCAAAATCTAAAATCCCATCCATCGCCTATTACATGCTTCAAAAACTAGGTTACTGCATGTAACACAGCACAAATACCCCTCCAAAAAGTGGAGGGTGGCTCAACAACCTGCGGTTTTACCACAAGCTCCAATGTGACACCATAAATTGGATGAATTAGCTTATACAAAAAAACATATTGCTCCCCAAAACCACAGGACCCCCTTAGTAATCAACACCTTATTCAAACCCCTTCAGCCTCGCAACTCCCAGACCACCATCCTTCAAGGGTTGTGTAACCGTGTTCTAGTCCACTAAGTGGGTGCCATGCAAATCCGCTAAAGAAGCCCAAAAAAACGCCTCATCAAGGTCTTGAGATGTTTTCTAACCCCATCATGCAGCAAGTGTGCACACAAAAAGAAGAAAGGAATAGCCGAAAGGACCACTTTCACCATCATCAAATGTCCCTCTAAAAAGACATGATGCCTTCTAACTGGCTAGCTTCTTCTCCATCTTATTCCACAACGACATCCAATCTACTTGTCGCAATCTTCCTCCCACAAGCAATAGTCCAAGGTAGGGGAAAGGTAGGTCTCCCCTTTGTGTTCTCAAGACATGCTCACAGTCCCCCACCTCCTCGCTTATTTGAGCAAAAAGGATAAACGTGAACTCCCTCCATTCACACGTAAGACAGACACCTCTCCGAAGTGATCAGGCACTACCTTAATACCTATGCAGTGTGACCCCCCCCCCAATAAAGAAAATCACGTCGTTGTCATATTGTAACATTGGAATAGAGATATCCTCCCTATAGAGTAATATGAATTAGTCCTACTACTTGATAACATAGGTTTTAAGTAGCATGAGATATCCTCCCTATAGAGTAATATGAATTAGTCCTACTACTTGATAACATAGGTTTTAAGTAGCATGGGTCATTGAGAACATTCAACTTAGGTTAATATTATTAAAATATGCTTTCCTTTGCAATAAAAAGACAAGAATACCCAAAAATGCGTTGCCACATCTAACAAATACTAGGAGGAAATGGAGTATACAACAATAAGGAGCCAACACTTCTAGTGAGAACAAGATTTACGGACTAGTTGCACCATGATGTTGCGAATATAAGTGAGGGTGAACTACAAGAGTAGGGGAGTACTAATTGACAACTTGCTATAAACCATTTTGGATAGGATGCCTTTTCTAAAAAAGGAAAAGGGTGCAGCGACTTGAAGACACGCACCCAAATATTTGTTAAATATGTTGCCTTAGGCCCTTATGAACCCCATAAAGTGAATAATTGCCAAGACAATGAAGTGAACTAGAGTATCGATTTTTTCGATTTTTATTGAGAGTTAGAATTAGTTTCATTTAGTTAGTGGTCGCTACAACTAACGTGGTCCTTTCCTTCTATTCAAAGCATCCATTTAGAGTCTGTTCTATTTTTGTTTAAAGATCATTTTTTAATAAGCCAAAAGATGAGCATCCTCTGATAATGATACAACAAAAATTATTATGACTACCAACTAGAACTTCATCTTAACAACGCATAGACACCCGCAGAATCCACAGTGCATGCAACGCGTTTTTATGAAAAACCAATGCTTTGCCCTCATTCCAATGACCCACAAGACCCCCGAAGCTAATTTCCGTCCCAGCTACATGTGGTCACAGACTCACAGCCACCAGCCATACCGAATCAGAAGCATGCCCAAAAGGATTGAGTAAATTGCATCCATCCACACAATCCCCATCTATACCCACATCTAGGACACATATGAAGAAAATATATGTGTCCCCTTCCCAACCAATCACAAATTAAGCATATATTGTCCAACCTCAGTCCACACTTGCTTATGAGCAACATAATAACCAGACTATTTTTCTTTACCAGACATGCATGCAATCTCAGTTTCAGAGATACAATTGCTTTCCATATCAACCAACAGTCAATAACAATGTCGGGATCACTCTCTCAATGCCGAAAGGCTCCAGGCATAAATAAGTCATTGCCTATACAATCTCATGCATTTAGATTCCCATCTCTGATATCAGCCCATGCAACAAACTGGACAATGGGGAATCACCTACCCTTTTAACAACACACTCCCTCCCCCCACCCCAACACACAAATCCCCCACTACCTTCTTTTGTTCCGCATCACTTAAGCCCGAGTATTTCCTTCAACATATACAACGATTATTTTCTTCATTTCGAGATGAATTACGGGGAAAACAGATTCTAAATTTGTGGTTTACTTCAGTTTGATCTTTCATTCATTTTCTATGAAATTTTCTGAGTTTATAGCTGTATGCATTTCATAACAGTGGCTTGAACATGTTAAACAACATATTCAGTTTCTACAAACATGTAATACTTTAAGTTCCATCTTTGGCCTATGGGGAATCACCTACCCTTTAATTTTACTCCTCGAGATCAAGGTTTTAAAAAGCGTGAGGCGGTCCGAGGTATTTTTCCGAAATTGAGGCGAGGCGTAAGCCTCGAGGCGGTCAAGGCATAAGCCTCAATTTTTTGAAAAAAAGATTAAAATTAAAGCAAAATACACTGAAAAAAAGTATATAATAATATTAAATTTTACCAAAAACGCATTCAAGAATAATTTAAAACCAGTAAAAGATACAATACATAAGCGATGAAGGAATAAGGCATTGAAGTTCAAAAAAACTAATACTAATCCATTAATATACGAAATATAAGTTCCAATTCCAACTTCAATGATTCTATATGAGTATTGAACTAAAGTCTATACTTAATACTAAGTACAATAGAAATCATAATCTTCCTGTGAAGTAAACAAATATTATATGCCTTGAATCGCAACCATTTATCTTGCTAGACGTAGTTGGAGAACTGTCATATGCATCACATCCTGCCATATCATACCCCAACAAGACGGGGGTCTCGCTGCCCGGTCAGCGAGCCTGTGGGGGGTCTAGGGAAGAGCAGGTGCGCTCCCCCTTGCGAGGGTGTGGGGGCAGCGCCCCGACGATTTTTTTTACTATATATATTATTTTATTCGACTATATACAATAAAATGTAATAATTATTTTACTTCACATGTTTATTTTTCGACATTGTTTCTTCATATATGTGATAACTATTTTAAGATTCACGACTTGTACAACCAAATAACAATATTAAGTTGCAAACTTGCGACAAATATAAAATATTTATACAATTCAAACAAAAATCTGTTGCAAACAGATTATAGAACTGGTATGTGTAGATGTATGATAAATTAAATATGGTGTATACAAGATCATGGAGCTTCGCTTGTTTCAAGCGATCTCTTCTCTTTGCATGGAGCTATATATAGAAATAAGCAAGGTTTAACATGGAAACAAAAACACAAACATAAAAAATTATAATGTTTACAGAAAAATAAGGTCATGTGCAAAGCACGTAACCAAAAAGGTAAAAAAAGACTTGTGCTCGAGGCTTACGCCTCCACCTCGCCTCGAATGCCTCACGCCCAGTCAAGGCGTACGCCCCACCTAGTGAACCCAAGGTGTGCGCCTCAGGGCGATTTTGGTGTGCCTCGCCTCGAGGCGTATGCCTTTGCACCTCAAGGCAGCGTTTTTTTTTAAACCAAGCTCCGACAAACAATCGAGAGTAAATAAATTATTTGCATGTGATAAGGACGTTCACCGCGTTGTCTCTAACAAAATTAAATAGAAGCTGATCTAGAAAGTTAAAACATTAACAATATAGAAGGAAAAATGACAAACATTGCATTAGCTTTCCAAAAAGATGATGGCACTACATTATAAGAGTTAAAATCTGAACATGAAAAGAAGTCGCAACGATGGAAGCACATAGTCACAACTCCCTTCAGGGAACTTTCGAATAAAATTTAATAAAATTTTTATGGTTGAGAATAAAATGTCTAAGAACTTATGATGCACGGTGACAATTATAAGATTTTAGTTCCAGAAATTAAATAGGCAATGAAATGTGACCTTTGGAGCAACAACTCAAAGGTAGAAATCCTGAAGGTGAAAAAACGAACACCAACTGAGAAACGGAAAAGGAAAAGAAGGGGCAAACATTTGATGAGGCAAACTAAGTCTACATGTGTCCTTAATTTAAAAATAAATACTCCAATAACTCAGAGGTGGAAATCTTGAAGGTGAGAGAGTGAACACCGAGAAACAGAAAAGGAAAAGCAGACATTTGGTGAGGTAAACGAAGTCCTAATGTGTCCTTGATTTAAAATACAAATTTCCACTCCCAATGACGCTTCCTTTAAAAAAACTTTCTAGAACAGCACTTTTAAGCTACTGATATCTTTTAGAAACAACTCACTCAATTCCTAGAAAGATTTATATTTTATAAGAATCAAATATAACAAATAAAATCAATCAAAATCCAAAAGTTATACCATAGCAATCTGAATGAAGAAAAAATCATGGTGTAACATTTGAGTTCAGGAAAAAGAAAAGATGTTTAGGATTAACTGCCACTCCATGTTACATCTGTTTCTAAAGTATTTCAAAAATTAAAGACGATGAAAACAGAAACTATAGTGATTAACAAAACAAAAATATACAAGCTACTAAGCCACATTTGGCTTTGGAAGAGTGCAAAAATGTTGCATGGCCACAATGAGTTGACAGACATATAACTCACCTGAAATGTGAGATTCTGGACAATCATTCTGTGGTCAAATGAGAAATGAACACTGGCCCTCAAACCAATTACATTCAGAGCAGATTCACCTGTAAATAGATTAGACATAACAATATATTTTTGAAAAAAAATTGGCAATCAGCCCAATTACTTCAAAGATGCTGAGTAGTATACACCTTGCAGACAACACGACCAACCCTTTCTACAAAGAAATTTGATTGGCATTGTGATATAGTTTATATTTTACAACATGAGATTTTTTTGCTTAATGGAAAGAGAAGTTCACCAAAATTATAATAAAGACAACAAACCAAAGTGGTTAAAATTGTAAAAAAAACAAACCATAAGAAAGGAGAAATGATGTAATGCAGCAAGCAACAATGTTTTTTTTTGCGAAGCAACAATGTCCGGACATGTTTAACAAACCACATGTCCCCAATGTTATACCAGATGTAGGCAAAACGCAAACAACAGAAGGAAATGGAAAAGGTAATGCAATCTAAATAATGCAACTGATCGGCAATCTAAATATATCACCATGCGAAAAACATTTAATATGATAGTAAATTTAGATGGCAAATTTATCCATATTTGATAAGAATTAAGTTCAATACCCTCATTGTTTACTCCAACAAGTACCTCAGATTCCTCGCCAGCTGTCACGACTGCGGTTTATTGCAAAAAAAGATGTCAGGGTTTTAACTCAAAAATGTCAACTGGATATTTGATAAACCATTTAAGAGAAACTACTTACTGCGAGTAGGATTTTTGGGGAACACTGAAATGGTTTGCACTCCAGGAGCTGGATTTAGAGGTGCATCACCAAAATCTTGTCCATCACTGCCAGCGATATCAACATCACCAACTTCAACAATGTCCGCCTCTCCATCTGCATCTGTTTGGCATCTGACAACTGTAAAAAAATTATCAGTGAGACATTACATTCAGGAATTATACCTGATTGACTTTCATATGCACAACAGAGACACCGTCATATTGCTTCAAAATAACAACTAAACATGCATCCAGCAATTGTGCCAATCATGCAGCTACCTGAACATAACCCTAAAAGGCTAAAACTACCTAAAACATAAACATAGAAACCAAGTTATAGATCTGGGTGCAATTGATCCCAGTTAGATAAGCAAGCTTCTGAATCATGCCAAGATACATGTCCTTTAAACTGGAGATATAAATGCAAACAATTACTTTAACAAATTATAACATTTTGGGGAATATTTAAAACGTACAAAAGACAAGCATAAAGTGGGTTGCTCGTATATAAGAAAGCTAGTTGAAGTATGCACTTCAAAAAGCAAAACTAAAACAACTCCATAATATGGGATATGCCACTGATGTTTTGCATATTAATTACAAGTCGCAAGTAAACATTTAAGAATGTATCATAATCTGAACAGCATGCATTCGGCCAAGTCAACCAGAATATGCACTCCAGTAATGGTTGAATTAAACAAATAAAAAACTAGAAACAAGAACACAAAGTTGGTGCATAACCAAGTCAACAACCACCAGAATTAATATAAAGAATAATTAGTTTGAATTGATTGTGAAACATGCATTATCAGTATCACAGAAGGATAAAGACACATATCTGCACGCAATACTGCATATAACTCCTATCTTGCAACCCCAAAAGAAAACATCAAAGCCACCCAAAAGATAAGTCAACGCCATTCCTCTGTATGACTACAATCAACAACATTCGCAACACACCAAGATAACTTCAGCCAACTACAACGCAAGCCTTTTCACCATTAAAGCATGTCAATTCCATGGACTTTTCCAAACTTCACATAGTATCGCAACGAAGCAACATCGTATTTGATGGTTCCCATTCAAAACTACATCCCCATTCCTCCAAAGTCTCACATTTACAAGTCCGGACGTCAACTGTAATTAAAAATCAAATTTACTCAAGCAGATCGACCATGCAATCTCATAAAACTTCCAACTTCAATCTCCACCAACATCCGGCTAAAAAACACCAAATTTCCTATGAGTTCAAACTACAACATAACGAAGACCGAGAGATAGAGCCAAAACGAAACCCTAAGTCCAAATCGGATCGAGGAACCGCCGTAAAATCCACAATACGGCATACCCTGAGCAACCAAAACCTACAAAGCACATCCATCGCAATCTATAGGCACGATCCAGGCATGTAAAGGGTCCAAGCCACGAGATCGGGCGATTAGGGGCTCGGTCGAGAGCACACGAACAGATCTATGTGTTGGAATCAGGGGAGGGGTTAGTTACCGTGGAGGAGAGGGGAGGAGAGGAGGAGGAGGGCGAGGAGGAGGCGGAGGAGAGATGGGATCGCCGCCATCTGATGTGGAGGCGAGACGCGTCGCGCGAAGGTAGAGAGATGGTGAGAACGTGGAAAAAATGGAAGGTGGTGGGGTTGAGAATGGGAGATATGGAAGGCGAGAACGTTGGCCCCAACCAAACTGAGAGTGGGGACGGTGGTGTGGGTCCCACGGATCGCACTTGGATCGCGCGTGAGGGCGCCGCGGAGGGAAGAACGGCGGATCCTCGTGGTGTTCGGGGTCCGATCGACGGACCAGAGATGCTCGGTCGGAAGTTTTGATGTCCACTTGGGATAAAAACGAATGTGAATATATTCGTATCCGATCCGCTATCGTATTCGTTTTATATATATTTTGACATTCGTATTCGTATTCGTTTCAAAATAGATGCGGATATGGATATCACGTTGACATTCGCTAATATTCGCATTCGTATTCGTATATTCGTTTTCGTACATAAGTATAGTAATAGATTTATTTATAACTGTGTGTAACAATATTTCAAGATTAGATTCACAATTATTGATATAATTGTTATAAAATTACTATATATGGTATATCTATTTTATGTGTAAACATGTATATTTTAGTTAATCTATTAAAAATTTTTGTTATTATTCGTATCCTATTCGTATTTGTTTTACATTCGTATTCGTTTTTAAGGATATGATAACACATTTTTCACATTCGTCAATATTCATATCCGCATTCGTATTCGTATTTTAAAATGGACAAGGATATGATTATACCTATATTCGTATCCATATCCGACCGTTTTCATCCCTAATGTCCACACTCTTTTTCAATTTTTTTTCTCTGTGATTTTGGAACGAGTAAATGAATTCGAATGAAAGTTCAGAAGCATACAGTATTTTTTTAATATGTTGTAGTTAAAAGAAGGTGATCTCAAATGTAATAAACTCAACCAACAAACATAGCTTTTATAAGTAGATGCATGTGCTTTTATAAGTAGAAGCATGAGTTTATTGCGACGAACGACTAGAATGTTACTAAATCCTAGTAACGACATATCGAGATAATTTCGTCGGACTAGTTATTTCAAACATTCCTTCCATTAGTTTCATTGAAGTTTTTCTCAAAAATACCTATGTAAACTTTCGATTTTAATAAATATCCTTATAAAATAATATTTACCAAAATATGCCTATTAAATTTTTCATTTTTTGATACAATACATTAGGGGTGCGTTTGGTTGGGGGGTTACCCCCCACTTTGGGTGGGTTACCCCTCAAAACCCATATTCCCAACCCACTAGTGGGGACCACTCTCTTTCCAACCAAAAAATATATATTATACCATCATATCATCTAAAAATCATAAAATACTCAACTTCTACTCACTATTCCAAACTTCAATACAATCACATCACAACAACCACCCACTTTTTCAAATTTCAATACAATCATACCATAATAACTACCAACTTTTTCAAATTCCAATACAATCACATCACACAAACCCTCCCAACCCTTAACCTACCAACCAAACACACAAACACAAAACCGGGTTATCCACCCCTGGATAACCCACGAACCAAACGCACCCTAGGAGTAAGGATGCAAGGCCATAGCCACATCTGGTCAACTGTCCTGAACCTGCAGCTAAGCGCAGGTATGATTCGCGTAGGGGTGCAAGAAGCGAGGTCAAAGGTCAAAAGTGAGCAAGCCGACTTAGGTAGTAGATGGTGTGCTCAATGATGAGAAATTCCTAAACGGTGTTTTTGATGATCCTAAACCAATAATACTATATAGGTTTTGAGTATATGAGATTTAGAGTCCTACACTAGTCTTCTGCACTCATCCTGAGCTCCTAGCTTCGGGTCGTACCTAGCCTCGAGATTCGTCCATTCTTGCTCCTCAACACGACCCGGGATTCGCCTTGAAATCACTCCTTGCCTTGATTGACGGGATGACTTTTTCGGTGGGTTTGTCACGCATGGTCAACCTCGCCTCCCGCAATTATATATCTAGAGCTTGTAGCTTGTGAATGCGGATAGGTAAGATTTCCCTCTCCTCTCCCTGATTGTCCTAGTACAGACTTTCCTGGAATTCATATACTTATACGAAAAAATCATGTGACTAATTTTCTCGTCTGAATAAGGATGCAATGGATGTAGATATATTCATATGTGTGTATCCAATTTGTTAAAGAATCTTTTTTTACCTATTTTGACCTCTGTAATTGTATCCATTTGAAAATGAACATATAAACGGATGTCATTTATATATTTTTTTATTTATTTCCCTTCAACTATTGACCTTTCGTCCTTCCAACCTTGTCCTTCACCCTTTCATGGATTCCCCAGACAAGCGGTGTCGCTTCCTAGCTCCAACACTAGAGTTTGATGACTACTATGAGAATCACTCGATTCACAAAGTGGTAACAAACCAACTCCATAATTCTGAAATACGGGAGGAAGGCATTGTTGATGCAGATGTTGCGACGCAATGCCGACTCTAACTCTACTGGACATCGTAGAAACGGGCCTTTGGAAAATATTGTGAATGTGTACACTGCGGCATTCAACCATTTTCCCAATCCATATTTAATGAGTTTTCCAGCTTTTTCCCAGAAGTGTGATGATATATACTAAAAATCCAAGCGTCAATAATAACAGCTACTACATGGTTATGTTGATATATTAGGGCCCAAAGCCTTATTTGACATTCTTAGGGCCGAATCAAAAGTAATTCGCTAAGAAGTTAGGCATTTGTCTGTTTTCGTACACTTGTCCATTTCCGCACAAGAATTGGAGGAACAAGTCAGTGCACTCTTCTCCGTTCCTTCACGTGTCTCCCAAAGCTAGACCGATACCTCAAGATGTAGGAGTATGTGACATGCAGATCAGTAGCTAACGTGGAAAGACCCACCAAGGTCAACCCACAAAATTATAGCTTTGTTTGTTTATTTTAAGAATTCTTTAATTTGTTTGCTCTTAATTATTTTGATTTTCCGGGGAAGGGGGTGGTTAGGCCTGAGAACTTGTTTGTTCTAGATGTTGAATCTTGATCTTTTCTCGAAGAAAATGTGTTATTATAAATTTTATTATCCACCTATAATCTATGCATAACTATTACAATGCCATTGAAACGTCATATTATCCGTTGGGATTTTGCCCATTGTACATTTTTTGTTGTGTGTATCCCACGACCCCAATCATCTGTGTTAATTGTATTGTTATTTATGAAGGGTGTTCCGAATTTCCTAGATTTATTTATTTATACGTCGGTTGTGGAGGAAAATTCGTGTGGGGGTAACTTGGTTAACATAATCACTGTATGCGGTCGGAATTAATCTTTTTTATTAACTACCGTAGATAAGCCGCCTCTTGAAGAGGCGGCTTTGGTTAAGTAAGAGCCGCCTCTTGAAGAGGCGGCTTTAGACCAAAGCCGCCTCTTGAAGAGGCGGCTTTGTCGGGCAATAAACCCCCGCGGCCCGCCAGTGCCTCCCCCACGCGAACAGAACCTTCAGCGTTTATACCGCTCGCCTGCGACCTCTCTCCCTCCGCCAAGCCCCCCTGCGACCTCCAAGCGGCCTCGGGCTCCCCCTCCCGCCGTCGTACGCTGTCCGGTCATTTTGCCAACGTCCGTTGGCCCCATTTCCGCTATTCATCTCCTTCTCCACCTCAAGGAAGGTATGATTTGTCTATGGTTTAGGGTTTTGGTAAATGTTTAGGGTTTAAATAATTGTTTGAAATATTTTCTTCACTCTAATACATTGATGTCGACGTAATGGTATGTAGGATGTCTCGAGAAGTTCGTTGTTTCTGTCACTGTGGGGGTACAATATCGAAGTCTAGTAAGGACGTGACCTACGTAGGAGGTCGTATGAAAACCATCAAAATCGGTCACGAAATGTCATTTTTGGAACTGATTGAGCACATTAAGTCCGTATTCAGGTTGGATTTAGCTCAAGGACTTGAGTTACAGGTCTTTCATAAAATGTCCCAAGATGGAGCAAGTTTTTATATTGGGTGTGTCGAGTATTGATGATGATGTCCGAGAGATTGTCGAATATGCTGAGGAGATGGGTGCTGCATATCAGCCCGTGATATTTACTGTCGTTGTCTCTATACCCGGATCTGCACCTCCAGTTTCTGTACCACAATGTGGATCCATACCTCCAGTTTCTGCTCCCGTGGTAGACATGGATCCATTTAATGATCCGGAACTGGACAGGTTAATGGAACCCTCACCACAGAATACGGATGATGAGATGGAAAATGATGACAATGAGGAGGAGGATCATCATGTTGGAACCCGTATTGTTTCTGATATTCCATTTTTGAACATGAGAGGTGGTGATGGCTATATTCTGAATGGTTAAGATTGCATGAATTGTGATGATGGGATTAGTCTGTAACGAGTTGAAAAATAGCATGCTTTTCAAATGCAAAGCCGATTTGGTGTTCGCCGTGAAAGTTTTCCACATTAAACGTCATTACAACTTCACGGTACTGGAATCAGATAAGAAGGTGTGGGATATACACTGCAACGAACGAGCTAGAGGTTGTTCTTGGAGATTGCGTGGTCATCGTAGACCAATAGATGGACAGTTTGTTGTCTCAATGGTTGAGAAGCCGCATACTTGCTTGAATCGTGCTGTTAATCAAGACCATCCTCAGTTGGATTGCAACTTCATGGCTGTAAGATTCTTGAATCAAATTAAGATATCTCCTTCAGTCAATGTTTCTTATCTTCAGACATCAATTTAAGATGATTTTGGCTTCCATGTGAGTAGAAGAAGGGTTTGGGACGCAAGAAGGAAATGCATTGAGATGGTATACGGCGATTAGAAGAAATCTTACAATGAACTTCCCTATCTTTTTAGGGCCTTTGAGCAGGCTATTCCTGGTTCGGTTACAGATATTGACACAACAACAATTGACCAAGGAGAGCTATTTGAGAGGGCCTTCTGGGCATTTGGTCCTTGTATTGAGACTTTCAGGCACTGCAGGCCTATTGTTAGTGTGGATGGTACACACATGTATGGAAGGTATAAGCAGAAGATCCTTATTGCTTGCTCAAGCGATGCAGCTAACCACATTTTACCATTGGCTTTTGCTTTTGTCAACGAGGAGGATGGCCCTAGTTGGGCGTGGTTTCTGGAGAGGCTAGGTTTGCATGTTTTCCGTGATCGTGCTGGACCAATATGTTTGTTATCTGACCGTGCTCATGGGTTACGTGCTGCACTCAGATACCCAGAGGTTCAATTTGTTCCACCATACGTATACTGGCGCTTCTGTCCCCGGCATGTGGGTAGTAATTTCAATGATGCCCACAAAAATCAAACTCTAAAGCGTATGGTCATGAGGACGGGAAAAGTCTATTCCCAAGCAAAATGCCAATCTTACATGGACAAGCTGAAGGAATGCGACGAGAATGCTGCAAAGTGGTTTGACACACATGATTGTCCAAAGGAACGTTGGACAATTGCATTCGATGGTGGCTATAGATTTGGTTACACAATCACAAATTTTTCTGAGAGCTACAATGCTGTTCTTAAGGATGCAAGAAGTCTACCAGTTGCGGCATTGGTGTTGAAGACGTACTACAACTGCATTAGCTACTTCTGTGACCGTCACGACGAGGCGCGTAATTGTATTTTACGGGGTGAGAAATATACCAAATACGCGCATGACATGTTGAAGCGTTGGATCGATAGAAGTAATGGCCACCGGTGTTTTCGCATACAAGGAGCACCCTTGCACATGTATGAGGTGGTCACAGGACAACGCATGACACAATTCGATCTAAAAGGTGGAAAGAAACAAACTGTCTTGGTTAGTGATGCATCGTGTACATGTCAAAAATGGCAAACTCACAGAATCCCTTGTTCTCATGCATGTGCCGTTCTATCTTACTTGAATACAGATGTAGAAGAATATGTTGGGTTATGGTATACTTGGCAAGCTCAGTCGCACATATATGAGGGGTTGTTTTACCCCATTGGTGACAGAGACAAGTGGCCCAGTTTCGACCATCCATTAGTTATTCCAGATGATAGCAGGATAAGGCAAAAGGGGCGACCAAAGAGTAAGAGGATTCACAATGAGATGGACATGAGGGAGAATACCGTGCAATCTCAATGCGGCACTTGTGGTGTTGAAGGTCATAATAGGCGGAACACCACGCATGGTAGGACGCAAAATAAATGTGGCATTTGTGGGGGCTTGGGTCATAACAAAAGAAGATGTCCCAACATAGCTAGTATGTGAATGATTCATTTCAATTTTTGTAATGTCATTGTTTAAATTATTTAAATATGAAGTCATTGTTTATTAATTTGTATTGTTGTTTATGAACAGATGGAGTCGGGCCCAGTTGACCGTTCTCTTTTACGCCAGCAGAGGGAGCACCGTTCTACTGTTGTTTGGGCAGGGGATGTAAGTACTTTTTTAAACTAATATTTCCTTGAATAATTTTCATAATCTTAGTGTTTGTTTTTCCAGGTGTCGAGATGCCTACGGTGCCGACGACGGGAGAGTACACTGAGGCATGTCCCCTTGGACGAGCGCATAGTTGAGCACATTTGCGTAGCGGGTTTTTTTGGCGTTTTGCAGATGGATTTCATATCCTTGGACCGGCACCTGATTACAGCTCTTGTTGAGAGATGGCGTCCCGAGACGCACACATTTCACATGCGCCACGGGGAGATAACAGTTACATTGCAGGATGTGGCGTACATATTTGGGTTGCAGATTGATGGTCAGGTAGTGATTGGTCCTACTACTTCTCCCAGTTGGGCAGGCTTGTGCGAGCGATTACTTGGGGTCCGGCCTGAACGGCCCAACATTGATGGTGCTCGAGTCCGCATGACTTGGCTACTAGAGCACTTCTCAGTTCTGCCAGAGAACGCCGATGATGATAACATTCTGCGATACACACGGGCGTACATTCTACAGCTTTTTGGTGGTGTGATCTTTCCGGACAAGTCCGGAAACGAGGTCTCCCTGATCTACCTACCTTTTTTGGAGGACCTGGAGAGTTGTGGGAGGTACAGTTGGGGCTCAGCTTGTTTGGCGTACTTGAACAGGCAGTTGTGTGTTGCATCGAAGGCTGAGGCAGTAGAGATTGGGGGTCCATTGATATTGTTGCAGTTGTGGGCTTGGGAGCGATTCCCCCATATCGCTCCGGTAGTTCACCACCGACCTCTTTGGCAAGGGAAGCCCTTGGAGGCAAGGTGGCATGCAGAGTTTGATATCTCAGCGGAATCTACACATGTGGTTCGACCATATAGGGATGCATTTGACCTACAGCTAGATGAGCAGGTATTCAGTTATCACGTTATTACGTTTTATTTTCAATTATAACGGGTTTTATAATATTTCTAATTTAACGCAGGTGATATGGAGGCCATATACAGAGGACGTGTTGTCCCAGTTGCCATTGTATTGCCGTGGCAATGAGGATTTACATGTGGCTCGTGTCCCCCTGATTCATTTTTGTATTGTTGAGCTACACACACCGGACAGAGTCCTTCGACAGTTTGGGGGCATTCAGGGGGTTCCAAGGGCTAGCGACACTTCATCTCAATTGCATGCAATCGATCTCCGAGGAAAGAGCAATGTGGATTGGACGGAGTTCCATGCAGTCTATATTAGACTATGGAACATCCGTAGAGACTACGTGGTGTCGATGACTCCCATTTCATTGGGAGGACCAGATACGACCGCCGAGTACTTGCCATGGTATCGTCGAATAACAAGACGTTTCATTGGACGACATGTATGCACACTCGATTACGCGGTAAGATAGCATTTACTTAATTTACATTTTGTAGTATGATTTAACATGTTTTAACAACATTTGATCATATTGCAGGTGTCTTAATTCGAGAAGATTGTTCGACTTTGCGATGATGGTTCACCACGTATTAGAGAACTTGTTGCTGAAGCAAGTTCTAGGATACGTGACTCTATACAACGACAGTTCCGAGATGGACCTACAGATGAGCATTCACAGGAAGACGCCGATGCAGAAGCTACAACTCATCCCCGTTCACGTGTTCGAGGACGTGGACGGGGACGTGGTAAACAACAAAGGGGAGAGAGGCCTTCTGGCGAGGGAGATGTCCCAGTGGATACACAACAACCCCCTCAGTCTGGCATAGAATTTGAGACCCCAATTCCTGAGTGTGGGACATCCAGACAGCCTACAACGCCGCCTGCACCACGGAGGGATCGAGCGGAGCACAATGCAGGACCTTCACATCATTCACCCCTCCCGTTGTCCTTTGGAGTTGAAGGACCCGAGATGACCAACATCGACGACATAGATCGCAACAGCCAACTGCATGGATTTGACCCAAGACCACCGGAGACCACCATGGCGGATGAAAGACCTGTCAAATTACAATACAAAAGGAGGAGGGAGCGTAGACCATAGAATGTGATGTTGCCATTTTTTTGTACTGTAAACCAAGCATGTAAATTATAGTGTTTGCAACTATGATCAAGTTACTTTCTATGAATCTCACTATTGTCTTCACTTCACTATTGTCTATGAATCTTATCTTTAAAAGTTGTTCTAATATCATATTTGGTATTACGTACTGTGCATGACGTTCAGGCTTTTGTTGAGAGCCGCCTCTTCAAGAGGCGGCTTTGGTCTAAAGCCGCCTCTTCAAGAGGCGGCTCTTACTTAACCAAAGCCGCCTCTTCAAGAGGCGGCTTATCTACGGTACTTAATAAAAAAATAATTCAGACCGCATACGGTGAATATGATTACTAAATTACCCCCCATACGAATTTTCCTCGTCGGTTGTGCATGAGATAACTCATCGGAGTCGTGGTAATTAAGCTTTTGACATGAATGCGGGAGAGCGGCGTTAAGCACGGGAGGAGAGTGGTGACGAGAGAAGGAGGAGAGCAGAGAACGCGGCGGTGGCGGAGGGCGATGGATGTTGGTACGTCCTAAGCGGCGAGCTGGTCGGCAAGAGGATGCGGGAGGACGGCGCGGTGACAGGTCTTTGGCCCGGGGAGGGTCGAACCCCGGCCGCAAGGGGCACCCATTTGGTCACAGTTGTTTTCGTTGCGGGTTGCGTCACCACTGGGCGAGCAACTGTAGGGATCCGGTGAGGTGCTTCAGAAGTTCAGATGTCGAGGCTTTGCACATCGGGCGAATAACTGCCCGATGAGGGATGGAATGAAAAGGGGCAGTGCGGCTAGTGCCCAGGAGTCGGTGCGGAGGGGGTCGATACTAGGTTGCGAGGGAGGCGGGTCACAGGCCTTGTTTTGCGAGACATTGGATGTCGGAGTGACCACTGGAGGGAGGTTCGATGGGGACGTGGCCTTGCTAAGCCCGTGGAGTGTGGTAGCCCGCAGAGTGCCGGCGGTGGAGGCAAGGGAGATCCTGCACTGGAGTGCAAGTGGCAAGGCGCTTTTATGGTGGCGCCCTCCGGGAAGGTGTGACGGGAATATGGAGTTTCAGGCTTTGTCAAGGGTGCGGGCGCACGGCGTGCCGGTCATATGGAGAAGGGAAAGGACGTTCGGCGGATTCTCGCAGGGCTTGCAGAAGTAGTAGGGATTGAATATGATGGTTGTGCGAAGGGGAGGAGGCAGAGCTAGTCGTTCGGGTGCGGAAATTCTGCCCATATGCGTTGGGATGGAGGATGGTGCGATTCTGCGGTGAAACATTGGGGATCGAGGTCACCTCGGCCAGCTCGAGTTTCTTTCCCAGGGAGGAAGGGCCCCCATCTGATGGGTGGTGCAGGGCTTGATCGAAGGACATTAGAGGCGGTGTGGCGGCACATCCAGTGGCAGTGGAAGGAACTCAAAAGGATCACGGCGGAAGGAAGTCGTACGATTGCATGGGGACTCAGAAGGCCGCTACAGAGCGTATCCCGAAGAATCTGCCTTCTCGGGTGTCATGCTATGTTTTTCGGAGTCCCGTGGGTACGGGAGCCTGCGCCACTTCGGGGACAGAGTCGCTTCCCAAAAAAAGGGTCGTTGGAATGGCATCCCTTGAATACTTGATATGGCCCTGGATGGAAGCGGATCGGGTCGGAGCTTCGGACCCGAGTGCTCAGGCAGACACAGATCCAGGAAGAGATCCGGAAACTAATCTGGGAGGAGAACCGGAAGCGGTTCCGCTTGGGGGCAAAGGCAACGATCCCGGGCAGGGGTCACGAAGAGGCTCCACGCTTGGAGCTTGCTAGGGTTTCTAGAACAAATAAGGTGCATGTGAGGCCTTGGTGGATAGCGCGTCGGGCGAGGGGCCGCTCCTAGCGGGTGCGGATTCAGGTATGGACCCGGGGATTATCACGGGGCCAACGGAGGGGTACTCCTCGAAGGTCGGCGTCGTAGCTGCACAGGCCTCGTGGCCTCGTGGACTAAGGATCTTGAGGTCGCTCATCGGGAGGAACCCCGGCGTGGGGCTGCACCGAGGCAGGCGGAGCTCCGGGAGGGAGGGAAGGGGCGCAGAAGCATGGCCCTGTTCTGATGAAGGAGCTGAGCTCCACGTTGGCTTGGCTGAGGGGGTGGCACTACTGGAGGAGTTGGAAGCGGCAGATGGGAAGGTTGCAGGGGAAGGTTTTTGGGTACAAGGGAGATGGGAGGATCCGTTTGGCAAGGGGAGAGAGGGGGGTTATGGATTAGGCGTTGGAGGCCCCCTTTGCTCGTAGGAACCGGTGGAAACGGGTGGGAGAGGGCCTAGGGTTGGGGGGATCTCGGAGAAGGGGATGGCATCAAGTTTGAATAAAAGGAGACGTGGGGTGGCATTCACAACGCCTTTGGAGAGATCCGAAAACGGAACAACCAGAGGATGGTGATTCGCCTCGGGGAAAACGGAGTCGCTTCAGCCTACTCGATAGAGGCTTTGTTGAATGCCTGGGAGTGATATAACCACAGACACTAGGGAGGTCCGACCGTGTTGTTAAATGAAGATGTTGTCTTAGAATGTGAGGAGCCTGGGTCGACCTGAGAAGCACATGGAGGTTAGGAATTTGGTTTGAGATGCCAGAGCTGATATATTCATGTTGCATGAAACGAAACTTTCTGGGAGTGTTGTAGCTCTGGGCCGTGAGCTGGGGCTTGTGCGAAACTTTGAGGTTGCGACACTAGATGCGCAGGGGGAGGTTGGGGGGTTGCTCATGGGGTGGAACAGGGTGGAGTTTGAAAAAGAGGGGGAATGGAGATCAACCTTCACACTCTCCGACAGTCTTAAGCGGCGGGCAGATGGGACATCTTTCACGGTAACAAATATTTATGGGACCACATGCAGTGGGAGAGGCTCATTAGCTGTGGACCTGGAACAGGGGTATAATGAACTTCTAGAAGGACCGTGGCTTCTGGGTGGTGATATGAACCTCACTTTGTTGCTGGATGACCGCCCTCAGTGGGGTGATGGTAGGGATTCATGCTCTACCACCTTCTTGGAGGTCGTGCATACGATGAGTCTCGCCATGGTGGATGCGGTTGGATGTTCGTATATATATGGTGCAATGCTAGATCTAGGTCGAGGTTGGACAAGTTCTTGCTTTCTGTCGAGGGAGTGGAACATTTCCCTTTATCGCGAGCATGGTCACTTCCGTGTATGCACTCTGACCACACATCTATTCTTTGGTCTTAGGGTGAGGTTGGGAGAGGCAGGTTCTTTTTCCGGTTCAAGCGCTCGTGAATGTTGGAGGATGGTTTCAAGGAGATGGTTGAGAACAAGTGGAGGGATTGGTCCCCTGAGGGTTCGGCGGTTGGTCGTTTGGCCTTTAAGCTAGGCTTTCTCAAATATTTCCCACAAGAGATACGGAAGGGAGGTGAAGTTAAAAAGGAGAGAGAAGAGGAGTAGAATCCGAGAGGGATGCGCCGACTAGATGTGTTGGATGATAGAGAGGGTTAGAGCATGAAGAGACAGATGAGAGATACAAGTTATTGGAAGAG
Source organism: Ottelia alismoides (assembly GCA_037367405.1). NCBI lineage: Eukaryota > Viridiplantae > Streptophyta > Magnoliopsida > Alismatales > Hydrocharitaceae > Ottelia > Ottelia alismoides. The sequence continues at coordinate 100,660 of JAZKJV010008966.1, read as the reverse complement.
CTATTGTTGGAGGACAGAAAAGAAGAGGTGGTGTGGAGACAGAAATCCGGTAGAAGTAGCTGAAAGACGGGGATGCTAACACTAGATTTTTTTTACAACATGGAGACTGGCAGAAGGAGAAGGAATCATGTTCATGAGCTTGAGGTCGGAGGGGTGAGGGTCACCGGGAAGGCGCAGCTGGGAGGAGCTCTGAGAGGGCACTTCATGGAGATATCTAGGAGAAGTCGTGGGGATTGGTGGAGGTGGCGGGTGATGAATCTGTGATTCATCACTTCAAAAGTCAAAAATAGAGCCTTGTTCCCGAGAAAATAGAGGCATATTTCCTTTTATCTTGCATAAATAACACTCATGCATGCAGTCATAAATCATACATTTTGGCAGCTCATCTTGCATTTAAATAAGAAGCCAAAATCCCTTGTAAAATACCCAATCCCTAAAATAACCTCTTCTCTATAATATATACTCCTTATTTGATAATATAGGGAAGAATGCCAAAAATCACCATTGTAAAATAGCCAATGTAGCCTGAGAACCCTTGTACACTAAAATACACATAAAGCCCTCATACAAACTCCGAATTAGGTCTACTCACTCTTAGAATATTACATATTAAAAGACCTTCAAAATGAGACTAATTTCATTGAATTTGGAGCTCGTATGAGAAACTTGGGTTTTTGGGTCACTTTGTATACTACATATGTATATTTATGTATCCTTGTATTTATGTATCATATTTGACCTCATCTCCGTCTTTGGTCAACATGAAACTTGTAGATCTCATCGAGATCTACAACTTTCATGTTTTGAGTTTTTCCAAATTCGGCTCCCTCTTCTCTCTACACGTGCCTCTTACTCCAGCCTCTCACAGCAGGCCACGTGGCGCCCTCTGGTTGCGCCACGCGGCCCGCCTTCCATCGCCTCATCCGCCTGCGCCCTCAGCCGTTGGATCTCGCTCCAGATCCAACGGCCCAGCGCTGCCCACGCACGCCCCTTGCCTGGACCATCCGATCATCTCCAGCCGTGATCTACGCCGCTCGTCCGCGCCTTCACCAGAGCCTTCCACGTGGCAGCATCTGCGCCGCCTGATCAGACCCCCCGATCTCTCCATCGCAGCCGCCCCTCTTCCAGCGAATCTCGACCCTCAGATCATCCCTATCTTTTCATCTAAACCGTCCGCTCGCGCCTTCACTAGTGCCCACCACGTGGCGCGCTCTCGGCCCATTATCTACGCGCCCAGACCGAATCCTACCTGCTCACCACGCTCTGATCACCACCGTTGGATCACAAGATCCAACGGTGGAGACCTCATCTCCTACTTCCAGGCGCCCCTCTCCCCCACGTCCCTTGCCTTGCGGGAGGGGCGCCCCCTTCCTATTTTTGGACGCACGTCAGCCATCTCCTCCGACCGCTGACACCCCCACGACATCACCCACTCATCCCTCTCCCTCGCCAGCTCCCTCAAGCTCCACCACCTCCACCATGGTAGCCCCACGTCGTCCACCAACCTCGCTACTCCACCAGCCAACCCACCTCCTTCACCTTATAAATACGTCGCCACCGGCGACGTTCACCCCCATCCGCCACTCCAGAGAGGTTCCTCGAGCTCCAAGCAATCCATTGGTGACAGCAATTGGGTGTGTTGTCGAGCGAAGACAAGGATTCGACTCCGGCGAGATCCACGGCAAGTTCCGCCGTGTCGCAGCCTCCACCGCGAAGCTGCACGAGCTCGGGACCCTACCGATCCCTCGAGCGAAGACCTGGAGCTCAAATCTGAGCTCCATTCCCCAGGTAACCCCCTCCATTCCTCCTCCGATCTTCCTCTTGATTTTCTTGTTTTTCTTCGATTTTATTCGACTCCACCGGCCACCTTCTCGCCTCCAAACCACCTCGACGACCTTCGCGTCGAAGCTCCCGTCCTCGCTGTCCCGTCTGCACACTCCGACGACGCTCTACGCACTACTCCGACCAACTGCTCCGCCATTTGGCCGGAGCCCATCTCCAGCGCACCTCCTTCACACCGTAGGCCTCGCCGACCACACACACCTCTCCACGAGCACTTGCACGCCTCGGCTATCTATTCTAACCCCTTGCAGGTCCTCATTTCTTCATTGGCCGGAGCCTCACCGGAGCTCCCTTCGAGCTTCGTAGCCATCGAGCTTCAGCACATCTCCAAAGATCCTGAGGCCACCGGAGGCTTCGCCGTACGCTCCCGCATCTTCCGAGCTACTCGAGAACCTACGAAGAACTTCATCGACGCCTAGCGACCGAGGCGGAGCAGAGTCATCCACGCCGGAGCCCCGCCTTCTCCTCCGCAGGAGGCGGAGGGCCGTCGAGGAAGAAGCAGCAGGTGCCGTTCGATCAACCGATCGAACGGCCCTCACTTCGCCACGTGTTCCCTCACCGCGCCCGTCCTCAACCGTTGATCGCGCCTCAGATCTGACGGCCCTCCAGTTGCCACGCTGTCTTCATCGCCAACCCTTGGATCGACCTTGATCCAAGGGCCCGCAGCACGCCACGTCGACGAGTCCGAGCCTCGGCCTCCAAGCCTAGGCTCGGGCTACCCGAGGCTACACCGAGCCGCAGTCCGAACCTCCTGGGAGTCCGAGCCTCGCTCCGAGCCACCGCCTCGCTCCGAGCCTAGGCCGCCCACGTGAGGAGCATGTGCGGCCTGGGTAAATTGCACTAAGGACCCTGGAACTTTCCAAAATTGCAACGAGGTCCCTGTGAAGCAGACCCCACGTGAGGAGCACGTGCCCTGTGGAGAATTTGCATAAGAGTCCACCATATTATCGGTAATTGAATTTTAGTCCCTGTCAGCATATTTATTTATTGAAATTTTATTTTCCAGTATTGCATTTACACCCCTGTGTTTGCACGCATCCCTAGAGTGCATTTTTCATCATTTTGAAATTCTAAAAATTGCATTTTGTTAAAAATTTCGTCCTCTGTCTATTGGTACATGTGTCTTATTTTTGTAAGCCCATTTGAATTACTAATGAATTAATTGGTGCATTGTTGACATATTTTGCCCAGTGATGCCTTTTGATTTTTAATTAATTCTCTGTACTTCAAAAATTATCAAAAATTCATAGTAGCTTAAGGACATCATTCTTAACATACCATAAAAATTTCATAGCATTTGCACGCATATCTAGGCCTAAATAAATAGTTTAGTGATTTTCTTAAATTAATTTTAATTAATTCATTTCACAGTGAAATTAAGTTCTGTTAATTTTCCTAGGTCCCTTATCATTAGAGCCACCTAGGCTAATTTTAGTTCTTGAAAAAATTGTGGTTTGATATTTATTAAAAATTAAATACTGAAAATCACTCTGTCTGTTTATTTAATTCACAGTAAATTCATTTAGAGTCGAAAAATTCCAAAAAAATTAGTGTAGGGTATTTTCATCATAATTAACCATCTGGCCAATTTTCATTATTTTTGGACTTCATTTGATACATTAATTAAATTGCACATTAAATTGGCCTGCATTGTCTGCATATGTTTGTATAAAAATTAAAAAGAAAAAAAAAGATACTCCTCGAAAATCGACACTTGGATCCTTGCTTAAATTCACCTAAGGAGACAGCTGCCTCCCTGAGATCGACCTTGGACTTACACCAAGTAAAAAAAATTGCCGCTTAAAATTAACTTCACATTAATCGATAAGTGGTTTTTGATTAACCCCTCGTATCCGACTGCAACGAATCATATTAATTAATTTGGACATTAATTTGCCTGAATTAACATAGGGTGCGGGAGCGTTATCAAAATGGCGCCGTTGCCGGGGAGGCATGGTTTAGGTTAATATGTAGCACATTTTTGAGTGTTTGATTTTCATTCCCCGGGTAGTCTGACCCCCGGTTTTCTTGTAATTATTTTCTCTCATTTATTTTTGTATTATTTTATTTTTGTCACTCTCTGACCTCCATTTAATTTTTGTGCGAGGACCGCGAGGAGTCGACGATGCTTCGAGGACTTAGCATTTACATTTTTGAGTGACAGAGAGGCATTGTATATTTTTATATTTTATTTCTTTTTTTTCTTTTGCATCATTTCCAGCGGTTCCCGTTTGGGATCTCGCGCGTGTAAAGATAGTGGAAACTGTGTCCCGTGTGCTGTGTGGGTGAATTGTAATTTAGCTTGCACTAGCGGCTCCTCGAGCCACTCTAAGAATTGTTTGTGCTCGTAATCAATAGGACCACACATCACACATAAAAGACGCACCTAGACCGCAGGACTTAGTCAAATTAAACTGTTCTTCACGCTAATAGAACTGCCTGTCTAGGAGCGGCTTTTTATCGCCTGCATTTGCATGTAGACTAAAAGTTTTCAATTCTGTATTGCATCCTGCATCAAAAAGCGAAGGGATCACTGTAAGTACTCTCTACTTAGCATACGCATCATCGATTTCAACTTGCATCGGCTTTTCTCGATTTCCCCCTCTGATTTTCTCACTTAAATTAAACAGGAAATTGGGACTGTCCGATAGGCGTGCTTTGTGGTGGATTAACTAAAGTGATAACCTAACTTTAAAATCGGGACTGCTAACAGTATTGACCAAAAAAAGAATAAAAACTGAAAATTGTTTGCGGGAGACTAATCCCCGACCTTGTATTCAGGCTGAGTGAGGGTACCTGAGTGTGTGTGAACACCCTAAGGTAGAGACCAAATCCCCGTCTTCCATATCACGTTCTAACTGATCCTAGCAAATATCACAAGCCGGATAATTTCAGATTCTTTGACTAGTACCAAGTAGCCTCCGCCTGTCTCAGGTAGATAGGGGCGAAATTGCGGTACTTCGCGACAAGCTGCCAGTAACCCCCCGAGGTGAAGTTCCAGCCTTGTCAGCCTCCGCCTGCTTGCAGGTAGATAGGGGTGTGGTCACTGAATCCATCGGCTTGGGATAGGAGCGAAGAAAGGAAGGAGCGGCGGTATCTTAGACGACAGGATAAACAGGGAAGACGCATCCGGCTCTGAGCCGACTTCCCTTTAGGCCGCGTAATCCTTGCTATTTTGCTTGAATATCACACTTAAAAACTACAAGATAAATTGGACTCAACTTTGAGTCCTTCACTGTGTCGAGTGTGAACCCAGGTCTTGGATTGTTCTTGTTGCTTGCCTCAGGTAGGAGTAAAATCCTATCTTCTTCTCGCTTCATCAAGATGAGTGATTGGGGAGATCTCGACGCGCTATTCATTGATCTCTCTATGAGTCCCCCAAGTAACTCGTCTTTCTCGGTCCGAGCGCACCTTGGACCACCCAGGACTCATGACCCTCTTGAGTCCTGGTTCCCCCATGCTCAGGGTGGTTACTCTCAAACCAACCCTTTTATCTCCTCCGAGATTACCGAGGAAGACCATTGCCTCGGTAATTCCTTTCTCGATTCACCCTCTAACACCGATCTTATTTTCCATTCCCCAGAACTAGAGGGAGAAATGCCGCCAAGGATGCCGCCCGATGAGGACCAGATGCGACAGATTCTTAGATGCCTTGCCGAAGCCGAACAGAAAAATGCTGATCTCACGGCACGGATGGGACAGATAATAGTAGCTGAAGGGATCGACCGACCAATGGTCGATACCTACAACCCGGCGGAGAACGAGATCCAAAATTGGCTAGCACCTGCAGTTCCCGACCAGGCATTCGAGCTGAAGCCCCACTTCCTCAGTCTGCTCCCGAAGTTCAACGGAAACCTCATTGAAGAACCATACACCTTCCTCCGTGACTTCGAATTAGTGTGCAACAATCTTAGCCATCCTAATGTTGGCCAAGATTATATAAGGCTGAAGGCTACCCCATTTGCCTTAGGAGATAAGGCTGCTCATTGGTTGAAAAATTTAGGGGTGGTATGTACTACCTGGATGCAGTTCAAGGACCTCTTCTTGAAGAAGTTCTACCCTCTCAGTAGAACCAATCAGATGCGAACAAAGATTGCCAGCTTCGCCCAAGGACCCAGCGAACCGTTCCATGAGGCTTGGGACAGGTTCAATGACTTAGTACAGAAATGCCCATGCCACGACATTTCTAAGGCGATCTTAGTCCAGACCTTGTTCTGCGGTCTAACCCCAGAAATGCAGGGGTTAGTCAGCGCCGCCTGTGGAGGAAGCTATCTGAACAAGAACGAGCACGCTGTGTGGAAAATCCTAGAGCAGATGGCAGAAACCGGCAGGTCACAGGCCACAAGGGCCTATCAGTTGTCTCCCTCGATCTTATCCAATGAGACAACTAGAAAGACTGTTGCAGATCTGACAGAGGACCTCATCCCCAGCATAGGGATGATTGCCGACAAGCTTATCATGGTCGAGCAGATCCACAAGAGAGTCGCGGAGATGGAGTTTCTTTCGAGCCTTCCCAAGAAAGTGGAGGAACTCTCTGAAAAGGTAGCCAAGATCAAGCTACCCACCCCTTCTGCACCACCTGTACCTGTACATCGAGTCCATCTTGTACAGGAACAGGCACCGGGGTCTCAGAGCAGCTGGGATCAGACTTATACCCAGCAGAACCATCATGCACCCCCACCAGTGGAAACGGAATACGAGGAGCCTCCGCCTGTTTACGAGATCAACGGGCTTTGGTATAGCCATGACCCGCTAGTCCGGCAAATAGAGATGGGGAAGGATCAGGCACACCGCCCAACCCCAATCTACCAAGAGACCAGGCCCGCCACAGTCCCGCGATACCAGTCCAGGCCAAAACAGGGGTACCAGCCGCAGCAGCGCACCTACCAGCAGGGGCCAGCACCGTCCCATCAGCAGCAGTATCGGCACGGCCAGCAGGGCCAGTACAGGACCGCATCCACTCAGCAGCCAGCCCAGCCCACCAAATTGGAGTCCCTCACCTTGGCGATCCAGACCCTGTCTGATAGGGTCCAGCAGATGCAGAATGACTACCTGGACATGAGGACCGACATCAATCGGGTCTCTCGTGCTCAGGACCAACAAATGGCGCCCAGGACTCCAATTCCCGCACAGGTTCAGGCCAACCCAAACAGCGTACACCAGGGCCAGAACCGACCCCGAGATCAGGTATACTATTCAGATAATTATTTATCTGAACATGAGATCCTTTCGTACGATAATGTTAACCATATGTCCCTCAGGAGCGGAAGGACCGTGACCATACCTGATCGGGCACGGGCGCAAAAAGAAGGAACCTCCGAAACTCTACCTGAGGAGAATTCGGAGGAAGAAGAGGAGGAGCATCACCACCGCCACCGCCAGCAGAAGAAGAGGACATCTGAGTCCTCAAAGCAGCATTCCTGCATCCATCCAGAGTCAGACGACGCCGATGAGCCCGCACCTCCATCTGAGGAGGATCGTCCAGAAGAAGCGGAAGAAGCATCACCGGTCTCGCCCCGGCATTTTCTTTTCGGTCAGAGTCCAAGTCCGAGTCTGTATCAGAGTCCGAGTCAGAGTCGTGTCAAAAACTCAGTTCCAGAAATCAATGAGAATATTTCAGTTCCAGAACCTGAGTTAATAATCCCTTTCCCCCAAGCTCTCAAGGGTGGAAAGAAGAAAATCAAAAAAATCCAAAAAGATGACCCTGAGATGGCTGAATTTTGCAATAAACATATCAAGGTCACAATCCCTTTTGACAAGTTCGTGGAAATGACCCCTGCGTTCCAAAAATACCTTAAGGTGAGATGCAAACCTACTAGGGTTAGCAGGAAGACCAAAAGCCGTGTTGAGAAACACGTTCTATCAGTAGCCACGACTTGTGCAATAAAGAACTCGTTTCCTCGGAAACGAAGAGACATGGGTGCACACTATGTAGTGAGTCATGTTGATGACATCGCGTTTGCACGCACTCTCCTGGACAATGGTTCCTCGATCAACTTGATGCCCACAACCCTCTATGAGCGGCTTAATCTCGGACCTCTTAGGAAATCTAGAGCTATTTTGCAGTTTGCTGACAAATCTACTAAGAGGTCCCAAGGAGAGTTAAGGAACATTGTGATCAAGGTCGAGGGGCAAGAATACATGGTGGACTTCACTGTCCTAGATATGGAAACCCCTCATAATTGGAGAGATTCCCAGATCATCTTAGGTAGGCCCTTCCTCAGAACAGCAGGGGCCTTATTCGATTACAAGAATGGGAAGATTCAGTTCCAAACTCCAGGCGGAGATGAGGAACTTGAAATGAAGCAGACAAGATGGCAGAGACCGGACTCCGAATCCAGCACCGAGTACTCTTCTATCGGAATAGACTGTGAGCATGTAGACGTAGTTGGGCCATGGAGACAGAACCCAGCCAGTACCGATGTGTCCATCTCCTTTGAAGATGATCCAGTGCATGAGTCAGTCTGCGAGATCCTCAGGAACGAGTACAGCTCTGAGCCTGCATCGCCCTACATCTTCGATGACGTAGAGGCCCAGTTGGGCCTGTCAGTCCTTACATCCTTAGGACAATCGGAAGATGAGGATGACGAGTCGGACGAGGCGTTTGCCGATTGCATGGAGACCTTTGACGATCCGACTCCATAGCCGAGTTTGGTGGCAGCTGCTACAGAACATGATCCAGCCACTTCCAACACCGAACCAGATCAGATTGAGCCAGACTTTCTAGACGATCACACTATTCCTGAGCTCAAACCTTTACCCACAACCCTGAAGTATGCCTTCCTTGCGGGCCAAGACAAGAAATTTCCGGTCATTGTCAGTTCGCAATTGACCGAGGAGCAGGAATCTCGCTTGCTAGAGATCCTGGAGAAGAACCGCAAGGCAATAGGCTGGAGCATTTCCGATCTCCACGGGATAAATCCCGCTCTGTGTTCGCACCATATATACTTGGAGAACGAAGCCAAACCCTCTCGTGAATTCCAACGTCGGTTGAATCCAAATTTACGAGAGGTTATGAAGAAAGAGATAGAAAAATGGTGCGATGCGGGTTTTATTTACCCAATCTCCGACTCTAAGTGGGTGGCCCCAATCCATGTTGTCCCGAAAAAGTCGGGAATTCAGACGACCACCAACGAGGATGGAGAAGAGATCGTGACGAGAGTACCCACGTCGTGGCGCGTATGTGTGGATTACAGACGCCTGAATGCCGCGACGAAGAAGGATCATTTCCCCCTACCGTTCATTGATCAGATCCTAGAAAGATTAGCGGGGAAAGAATTCTTCTGCTTCCTTGATGGGTTCTCGGGCTACAATCAAGTAGCCATAGCTCCGGAGGACCAGGAAAAGACCACGTTCACATGCCCCTTTGGTACCTATGCTTTCAGGCGCATGCCTTTTGGGCTATGCAATGCTCCAGGTACTTTTCAAAGGTGCATGATTGCTGTATTCGCCGAAATGGTCGGCGAACTCCTGGAAGTCTTCATGGATGACTTCTCGGTCCACGGCGACTCTTTTGATTCCTGTCTTAGGAATCTGGACCGAGTCCTCAAAAGATGTTGTGAGGTCAATCTGGTGCTCTCCTGGGAGAAAAGTCACTTCATGGTGACGGAGGGCATAGTGTTGGGGCATGTCATCTCCAAGAGAGGAATGGAGGTTGACCCTGCCAAGGTGGACGTGATCAGACGACTCCAGCCACCAACCAACGTAAGGCAGTTGCGGTCGTTCCTCGGGCATGTCGGATTTTATCGAAGATTTATCAAGGATTTTTCTAAGATTGCCCGACCGCTAACTGAGCTTTTAGGCAAAGACATGGAGTTTATTGTAGATCACAAATGTCTCGAGGCCTTTAAGCTTCTACAAGGAATGATCATGGACGCACCCATCTTACAAGCCCCAGATTGGTCTCTACCTTTTGAGATCATGACGGACGCCTCAGATTATGCTGTTGGAGCTGTATTGGGACAAAGAAGAGATGGCGTCCCGTTTGCAATTCACTACGCAAGCAAAGTGCTTGATTCTGCTCAGCGTAACTATACAGTTACAGAAAAAGAAATGCTTGCGGTAGTGTTTGCCTTGGACAAATTCAGATCCCACTTAATCGGATCCAAGGTAACGGTGTTCACAGACCATACGGCTCTACGATACTTGATGGAGAAGAAGGACGCGAAGGCGCGTCTTCTTCGGTGGATTCTACTTATCCAGGAGTTTGATTTGGATATCCGTGATAAACCTGGAAAGAAGAACGTAGTAGCCGATCATCTCTCTCGTCTCGAAGATCTTAATACTTCCGAGGTTTCACCGATTCGAGACTCCTTCCCTGACGAGTCGATTTTTGTTATCGACTCACTCCCATGGTACGCCAATATCGTGAACTATCTTGTCTCCAAGAAAGTTCCCGAGGATTGGCCAAAGAGCCAAATCGACCGACTAAAGTCGGACGCTAGACACTACCATTGGGAGGATCCGATCCTTTTCTTTGAAGGACCGGATTGTGTCTGGAGACGTTGTATTCCTCAGGAGGAATACCAGAGTGTCCTTTCTTTATGCCATAGCCTAGAGGCAGGAGGACACCACTCCGGGAAGAGGACCGCATGGAAGGTACTTCAGTGTGGCTTCTACTGGCCGACTCTGTTTCGCGATGCCACCGCCTTCGCGAAGTTGTGTCCAGTCTGCCAGAGAATGGGAGGAACCGTCGGTTCCAAGGATGAGATGCCAATGCAGCCGGTCATCATTTGTGATGTCTTTGATGCCTGGGGCATCGATTTCATGGGCCCATTTCCTGTCAGCCACGGGTTCGAATATATCCTCCTTGCGGTAGATTATCTATCCAGATGGGTGGAGGCTATCCCGACCCGAGCCGCAGACAGCAGGACTGTCTGTAAATTCATCAGAGAGAACATAATCTCTAGGTTCGGGATCCCCAAGATGATGATATCAGATAGGGGTAGCCATTTTGTGAATCGGGAGGTGAAGAAACTCCTACAGGACTACGGCATCGAACACCGTGTCGCGAGTCCTTACCACCCACAAACCAATGGTATGGCTGAGGTGTCGAATAGGGAGGTGAAAACCATATTGCAAAAGCTTGTCCGCCCGGACAGGAAGGACTGGTCTCAGATCTTGGATCAAGTCCTCTGGGCGTATAGGACGGCTTACAAGACACCGTTAGGCACCTCCCCATTCCGAATGGTATTCGGAAAGCCGTGCCATTTGCCCGCAGAGTTAGTGCACAAATCAGAATGGGCAATAAAGAAGGTCAACTGGAACACACACCTGGGTCAGAAACAGAGAGACATGGATCTGAATGAGCTTGTAGAGGTCAGAAACCGAGCATACGACAACAGTGTGGTGTACAAGGACAAGGTGAAGCGTTGGCACGATAGATATATCAGACGAAAGACCTTTGTTCCTGGACAGAAGGTATGGTTGTTCAATGCCAGGCTGAAGACTTTCCAAGGCAAATTAAAGTCTAAGTGGACGGGACCATTCGTTGTCCGAACGGTGCATGATAGTGGATGTGTCGAGATCTCAGATCTCGCAGATGACGCACCGACATTCCTAGTAAATGGGCAGCTGTTGAAGCACTTCGTCGAATCCAATGAACAGATAGTCCATGTGGAGGAGATTGTATTCATGCGCAAGACAGATACAGCAGATACATCTCGAACCGCATATGAAACCTTGCAGCAATGAACTCCAGCCATCAGCAGCATCTTCAAAAGATTCAGACCGACTCATCTGTATATATATCATTCTTCCTGTATATCCTATCCTTTATCCCCACGATTCTAGTAACCCATCCCCACATCATCGAACCATTATCTTGGACTATACTTAGGATGACCAGATCCTAAGTATAGGGGGGAGGGGTCACCCGAGTCGATTCACTGTACATTCTCCAGATCACATTGGTCCTCATACTCATTTCCTACCGATACTTAGGCTGACCTGAGCCTAAGTATAGGGGGGATCGATGTCCGCATTGTATACTCATCCATTTCTCATCTTTCCCTCGTCCGCCCCATTTCTGATCTTCTGCTGCACTTAGGCTGCCAGAGCCTAAGTATAGGGGGGCGAGAGGACTTCTATACTTTCTGTTCCTTTTGGCTCTCCTACGCTTAGCACGAGCTATGTCTTTTTCCTCGCTCTTCGTGCTCTGAGGACATAGCACACGCTAAGTATAGGGGGGCGTGTATATATTACATATATACTTTACCCATAGCTCGTACTTTCGCGTATTTTTGTATATATTTTACAATAATTACGGGTGGGTAAAAATCGAAAAAAAAATGAAAAATATAAATAGGCTTCTTATTTACTCTTGCATATCATCTCTGCATAGAAAAATAAAAAAAAGAGTCTTGCATTTTCATATCATGACATCTCATCTCATCTGCATATCTTTGCTTATGCAAAATGAAAAGCTAGTGGGTTCTGGACCAAGTTATGAGTAGATATTGAGGATGGACTTGATTTGACCTTAATCCACCTAATTTCAGAGGAACCTTATAGGAACTGGAGTTAAGATTTCTCATGTCAAGTGACTTAATTCTTTGAGTCCGCATGTCTATGTTCACATGTCATCTTGATTAGTCTAAGTAGAATATCTCGTACATATGCAGGCTTCTTTTAGATAATGACCTAACTTGGACAAGCACTATGCACGTAGCTCTTCATTGATGAGGTGGTGAGGAGGTAGAATCCTTTAGCTTGGAGTAGCACACGGGTGGAAACATCCGTCCTCCTCTAGGGAGGGAAGTGCGTCTCAACCTAGTCTAGTGGTGTTGACATCTAAGGACAGGATGTTGTGGGTTGCAATAATGCTTCAAAAGAGGGATAGTCTACTGACTCAAGAGGAAAAACTCCTGATGTACATGCTGCTCTTTTAAAAAAAAATGCAAAAACTCCAAAAAAATCAGACAGGTTCAAGAAAAAATAAAACACCTGTCGGAGCCTGTATACTAGTAAAGAAATGCAGCTGGATGACCTGGCTACACTGGTCAGGCATCCCGGGATAGGTAGCTACACTGGCTACCGTCCATTCTCTTCTCTACCCCCTCCTCTTGAGTTGGTCGCACTTGAACTTAGAAGGGAATACCCCGCTCCTCGAGGAAAGAGTTACTGGACCGGGTTATTGAGTTACCTTGTTAGAGGAGGCTGGTTCCGAGCCATTTCTGATGTGGAGAGTTACAAATCACTTACACAGTACAAGTAAGAATCATAGTCATCAGAAATTTGCGTTTGAGGATTTGTTCTGACCTGACTATTGAGGCGTCTTGAATAGAAGACTTGTGGAACTTGAAGTCTGTTAGGTCTTAAGTTCAGATTCAAATAAGGTTCCGCCACACAATTAATCCAAAGGTCGAGTCAGGCTCCATTTTTCAACTTTTGTTCATGACCTTGGTTTGGAACCCAAAATCATTTCACTCTTGCATTTCATTTAGTTGCTCGGGGACGAGCAAGGTTTAAGTATAGGGGGTTGATGAATCTGTGATTCATCACTTCAAAAGTCAAAAATAGAGCCTTGTTCCCGAGAAAATAGAGGCATATTTCCTTTTATCTTGCATAAATAACACTCATGCATGCAGTCATAAATCATACATTTTGGCAGCTCATCTTGCATTTAAATAAGAAGCCAAAATCCCTTGTAAAATACCCAATCCCTAAAATAACCTCTTCTCTATAATATATACTCCTTAGTTGATAATATAGGGAAGAATGCCAAAAATCACCATTGTAAAATAACCAATGTAGCCTGAGAACCCTTGTACACTAAAATACACATAAAGCCCTCATACAAACTCCGAATTAGGTCTACTCACTCTTAGAATATTACATATTAAAAGACCTTCAAAATGAGACTAATTTCATTGAATTTGGAGCTCGTATGAGAAACTTGGGTTTTTGGGTCACTTTGTATACTACATATGTATATTTATGTATCCTTGTATTTATGTATCATATTTGACCTCATCTCCATCTTTGGTCAACATGAAACTTGTAGATCTCATCGAGATCTACAACTTTCATGTTTTGAGTTTTTCCAAATTCGGCTCCCTCTTCTCTCTACACGTGCCTCTTACTCCAGCCTCTCACAGCAGGCCACGTGGCGCCCTCTGGTTGCGCCACGCGGCCCGCCTTCCATCGCCCCATCCGCCTGCGCCCTCAGCCGTTGGATCTCGCTCCAGATCCAACGGCCCAGCGCTGCCCACGCACGCCCCTTGCCTGGACCATCCGATCATCTCCAGCCGTGATCTACGCCGCTCGTCCGCGCCTTCACCAGAGCCTTCCACGTGGCAGCATCTGCGCCACCTGATCAGACCCCCCGATCTCTCCATCGCAGCCGCCCCTCTTCCAGCGAATCTCGACCCTCAGATCATCCCTATATTTTCATCTAAACCGTCCGCTCGCGCCTTCACCAGTGCCCACCACGTGGCGCGCTCTCGGCCCATTATCTACGCGCCCAGACCGAATCCTACCCGCTCACCACGCTCTGATCACCACCGTTGGATCACAAGATCCAACGGTGGAGACCTCGTCTCCTACTTCCAGGCGCCCCTCTCCCCCACGTCCCTTGCCTTGCGGGAGGGGCGCCCCCTTCCTATTTTTGGACGCACGTCAGCCATCTCCTCCGACCGCTGACACCCCCACGACATCACCCACTCATCCCTCTCCCTCGCCAGCTCCCTCAAGCTCCACCACCTCCACCATGGTAGCCCCACGTCGTCCACCAACCTCACTACTCCACCAGCCAACCCACCTCCTTCACCTTATAAATACGTCGCCACCGGCGACGTTCACCCCCATCCGCCACTTCAGAGAGGTTCCTCGAGCTCCAAGCAATCCATTGGTGACAGCAATTGGGTGTGTTGTCGAGCGAAGACAAGGATTCGACTCCGGCGAGATCCACAGCAAGTTCCGCCGTGTCGCAGCCTCCACCGCGAAGCTGCACGAGCTCGGGACCCTACCGATCCCTCGAGCGAAGACCTGGAGCTCAAATCTGAGCTCCATTCCCCAGGTAACCCCCTCCATTCCTCCTCCGATCTTCCTCGTGATTTTCTTGTTTTTCTTCGATTTTATTCGACTCCACCGGCCACCTTCTCGCCTCCAAACCACCTCGACGAGCTTCGCGTCGAAGCTCCCGTCCTCGCTGTCCCGTCTGCACACTCCGACGACGCTCTACGCACTACTCCGACCAACAGCTCCGCCATTTGGCCGGAGCCCATCTCCAGCGCACCTCCTTCACACCGTAGGCCTCGCCGACCACACACACCTCTCCACGAGCACTTGCACGCCTCGGCTATCTATTCTAACCCCTTGCAGGTCCTCATTTCTTCATTGGCCGGAGCCTCACCGGAGCTCCCTTCGAGCTTCGTAGCCATCGAGCTTCAGCACATCTCCAAAGATCCTGAGGCCACCGGAGGCTTCGCCGTACGCTCCCGCATCTTCCGAGCTACTCGAGAACCTACGAAGGACTTCATCGACGCCTAGCGACCGAGGCGGAGCAGAGTCAGCCACGCCGGAGCCCCGCCTTCTCCTCCGCAGGAGGCGGAGGGCCATCGAGGAAGAAGCAGCAGCTGCCGTTCGATCAACCGATCGAACGACCCTCACTTCGCCACGTGTTCCCTCACCGCGCCCGTCCTCAACCGTTGATCGCGCCTCAGATCTGACGGGCCCTCCAGTTGCCACGCGTCTTCATCGCCAACCCTTGGATCGACCTTGATCCAAGGGCCCGCAGCACGCCACGTCGACGAGTCCGAGCCTCGGCCTCCAAGCCTAGGCTCGGGCGACCCGAGGCTACACCGAGCCGCAGTTCGAACCTTCTGGGAGTCCGAGCCTCGCTCCGAGCCACCGCCTCGCTCCGAGCCTAGGCCGCCCACGTGAGGAGCACGTGCGGCCTGGGTAAATTGCACTAAGGACCCTGGAACTTTCCAAAATTGCAACGAGGTCCCTGTGAAGCAGACCCCACGTGAGGAGCACGTGCCCTGTGGAGAATTTGCATAAGAGTCCACCATATTATCGGTAATTGCATTTTAGTCCCTGTCAGCATATTTATTTATTGAAATTTTATTTTCCAGTATTGCATTTACACCCCTGTGTTTGCACGCATCCCTAGAGTGCATTTTTCATCATTTTGAAATTCTAAAAATTGCATTTTGTTAGAAATTTTGTCCTCTGTCTATTGGTACACGTGTCTTATTTTTTTAAGCCCATTTGAATTATTAATGAATTAATTGGTGCATTGTTGACATATTTTGCCCAGTGATGCCTTTTGATTTTTAATTAATTCTCCGTGCCTTCAAAAATTATCAAAAATTCACAGTAGCTTAAGGACATCATTCTTAACATATCATAAAAATTTCATAGCATTTGCACGCATATCGAGGCCTAAATAAATAGTTTAGTGATTTTCTTAAATTAATTTTAATTAATTCATTTCACAATGAAATTAAGTTCTGTTAATTTTCCTATGTCCCTTATCATTAGAGTCACCTAGGATAATTTTAGTTCTTGAAAAAATTGTGGTTTGATATTTATTAAAAATTAAATATTGAAAATCACTCTGTCTGTTTATTTAATTCATAGTAAATTCATTTAGAGTCGAAAAATTCCAGAAAAATTAGTGTAGGGTATTTTCATCATAATTAACCATCTGGCCAATTTTCATTATTTTTGGACTTCATTTGATACATTAATTAAATTGCACATTAAATTGGCCTGCATTGTCTGCATATGTTTGTATAAAAATTAAAAAGAAAAGAAAAAAAAGATACTCCTCGAAAATCGACACTTGGATCCTTGCTTAAATTCACCTAAGGAGACAGCTGCCTCCCTGAGATCGACCTTAGACTTACACTAAGTAAAAAAAATTGCCGCTTAAAATTAACTTCACATTAATCGATAAGTGGTTTTTGATTAACCCCTCATATCCGACTGCAACGAATCATATTAATTAATTTGGACATTAATTTGCCTGAATTAACATAGGGTGCGGGAGCATTATCAGCGGGGGAGGGGATGAAATCTCTTTCTTCTGCTCAGGTTGAGGGGATGGTGGCGCCATTCACTGAGGAGGAGGTGAAGAAAGTTGTTTGGGGGCTGAATGCTGATGGGGCACCCAGGCCAGACGATTTTCCGATAGCCTTTTACAGAGAATTTTGGGATCTGCTCAAGACCGAGATCCTGGAGGTGCTAGATGAATTTAGGGAAGCAAACAAGGGTTTCGAGAAGATTAACAAGGCGATGTTGTTTTTGTTACCAAAGAAGGATCCCCCAGCTAGAGTGGATGACTTCGAACCGATCGCTCTCTCCAATGGCATTTATCTGATTGTGGCAAACGTGCTGGCAAATAGACTCAAGAGATTCATGGACTCCATTGTGTTGCAGGGACAATCCGCTTTTATACCGGGTCGGCAGATGGCGGAGGGGATGGTCATGGCATCGGAGATTTGTCTGGAGTGGAGGCACAAGAATAATAAAGGTGGATTGTGGAAGATCGATCTTGCCAAGGCCAATGATTGCGTGGACTGGGGCTTCATGTGGCAGTCTCTAAGGAAGAGAGGCCTCCCAGATTGCTGGATTTCTTAGATGAAGAGGAGCATCACTACTTCGTCCTTTTCGATCCTTGTGAATGGCAGGCCGGAGGGGGGCTTCTTCCACCCGCAGAGAAGGGTGCGGTAGGGATGCCCCCTCGCCCCCATGTTGTTCATGTTGGTAGCCGACGTGCTTGCGGTCCTCTTCAAGCAGGCAATGGATGGGGGCTGATGTGAGGGTTTTCGCATGGATGATATCTCGGTGCCGCCGCTTCAGTATGCAGATGACACTGCTCTTTTTTTGGGAGGTTCTGATGAGATGAGCAGTAGAGCGGCTTAACTCATGGACATCTTTAGCAACCTCTCCAAAATGCAGATAAATATGTAGAAGTCGGTGATAATCGAGTTTGGAATACAAGAGGAGGAACGAGCAGGTGATGAATCTCCATTTCATCACCTTTATTCTATCATTTTGGCCATAAAAATCATAACCAATGCATGCAAATAGCATTAATTTGTACAAAATAACATTCATTATTTATTGCATTTATTGTATAAAAAATACTATTTTTATGCCAAAATTATATGATAAAGAGAAGAAAATAAAAAGAATAAAATACCAAAGGTATTCTATGACACTGAACTTCGAGACCAAATCAAGAATTGAATTGATCGACAAGGAATAAAGTAGGGAGATAAGGGCCAAAAATACAATAAAAGACACATTTATTTATTCACCCAATTAAGCATTTTTGACACTCATTTATTCGTTTTTATTTATATATCAAATAAAGAAACTTTGTACATGAAAGTTGTAGATAATAATGTGAATAAAAATAAAATTTGAGTTTGTACAAAAATATTGCACAGTGTACTTTTTATAAACAAAATAAAAAGCCAAAATCCCAACTTCACAGACCCATATCTTCCAAATAAAAAGTCAAAATATATCAAAATCACCTCTAATTGTATATAATTGTTAGTAAGCAATTTAATAAAGGTTGTTTCATATTTTTTGGAGTTAAGTTATGAAAGTTAGGTTTTGGACCTGCATTGTATAATATACCCAAATAAAATATTCAATTGATTCATCGTTTATTATTTTTATAATTTTGTATTTTTATAATTTTGTAAATACTATTTATAACTTGTGTAAGTATTAAAACCAAAATAAAACCTCAAATAAAACACAAAATAAAATAAGACCACATAGAGACATAGGTAAAATACCTATAATTATCAGTGTATATAAATAAAAGTGGATCTCATTCTTTCATTATTTATTAATTTATATTTTATATTCTTGTAAATATCATTTATATTCTTGTAAAAAAATAAAACTAAAATAAAACCCAAGAAAATACATCAAAATAAAATAATGTACAAAATACATAGATAAATATACAATAAATATACATATACAATTTTTATACCTATTTATTTAAAGATACAAATACATCATAAACATATAATAAAAATATATTTACATACCTAAAAATAAGTTATAAATATATAAAATAGGAGAATAAAATAATAAAATAAATTATACAAAATAAAAATAAAATAGTTAAAATATAGATGAATATACTTATAAATACACATCTAATAATTAATTTCTAATAAATGACATCAAAAAAATAAATAAAAATCATAATAAATACTAGATAAAATAATAAACATTTTTTATTTTATAATAAAAATCAATATAATCAATTACTATTTCTAAACAATTATTTTTCGAATAATGGGACTATTTTGTCCTGTAGCGACCTGACGTGGACCAATCAGGTTAGGTCGCCTGTTGACTCCTGGTCAACTGCCTCCCCAGACCTTCTGACTTGTCAGAAGTGTCAAATCCCCCGTTTTCATGCCATTTTCCCGCTCGAATTATCCATCCCTCATACTCGAGTCCTTTAGAAAGAATCGTCATGGATATCCCATGATTTATGCCAGTCTCTGGATTACTTGTACATAATTTAGATTCTTGCCAAATCGTCCTTGAATAAGGGTGTGTCACATGTCTTTAAATAAAATACCTCATGCCTTCCTCTTGCTCTGGGGTCATCGCCTGAACCCTAGAACCCCTCAACCTCGGCCAAGTGAGCATCCTCGTGATAGGGGGAAGTCCCCTGAAGTCTATTGAGGTTAGAGGGCGAAGGAGGTGCACCCACGGCAGCCACTCCGACGGCCCTGCTCCCTGGCCTTCGGCCATGTATAAGAGATGTTTTCTTCGCTTTTTAGGTATTCACTAGTTGTAGGTTTTATTTTCTGTCATTAGATTAGGTTTTATTGATTCAATTAGCATAAAAAGCCCCCTTCGTAGTTCACCGGAGCACAGCTCCGGCGAACCCATTCACATGGTCCCGACCGTTTTTCCGACCACGCATTCACCTCATTTCGATCCCATGTCGTTTCGCTTCGCCACGACCCCTTCCATTCACCTTGCTACCCTTTGGAGCAAGCCACCGGATTCCCTCGTCCTTCACTCATCGGAGGTCTGCCACTCCGCCCCCTTTCGATTCCATTCCCCCCGCTTACTGGCTGAGGGACTTTTCCCTCGATCCTGTGTGTTGTCTGTGCAGGTCACATGGTCAAAGGAGCCCTTCTAGGCTCAATTCGATTCGAGCTGAAGGTCTCCAGGTCGCTCTCCTTCCTCGAGCTCTAGGGCCATCTCATGTTGGTCCTGGACCTTCTAGCGACCATCTACAGCTAAGAAAAGCCTCCCGGGTCATGAAGAGCCAAGAACTATCGCCAAAGACCGTCAGAAGGAAGAGGAATCAGTGATCGAAGGCAGGGAAGCTATCTGTTCTTCCTTATTCTTCGAAGAGCGCAGCAATCGTTTGATTTTGCGGGGTGCTCCAGTTTCACGCCGAGCCGTTGTATCATCGTACGCCACAACCATAGATCTCTCGCTGGAGATCTAATCTCATCCGTCTAAGGCTGAACCGGTATCAGCTGCCCATCTAGCGCCATGTGTCTAAGTGAAAGGAGCAGAACCGTCCGATGGCATGCATATGGGGTAATTTGCATATCTTAACCACACCTTTTTGTATTTATTAAATTGTCCTATAAATAAAACGTAAATTTTAAATAAAATGGACATTTTGCATTCCAGTCCATGTACTTAATGTAATTGCTTTTGGTTCCAGTCCAGCGTAGCTCACGTGTCGTCCCACGTGAACTAGGTAATTCACAAGGAAGCACCTACAATTTTTTGTATTTATTTTTTGTCTAATAAAATTTTAAATACATGTATATTTTGAGAAAATTGCACTTGAGCACCTGGACTTTTATTTATTTGCAATTATGCCCTGCTAGTTTATGAAATTTGGTGCTTGAATTTCATTTATCAAAAATAGTGCCCTTACTCTAAAAATTAAGCAAAAATGCGGTTAGATGCATGGTAGCATGTACTTTAACGCCATATATTTATTTTACATTTTTGGATATTTAAATCATTTATTAAAAATCAAAAGGAGCTCATTTTTGTTCTATCTAGAGTATAAAATACCAAAAAAATATAAAAACATCTTGAAAAAATTTCAAAAAAGTATGTTGTTTATTTTTATCATATTTTAATTACATATCAAAAATCACTAAAACGGAAAAAAGAAAACTCCTAAAAAGTGAAAACCCCCAAAAAACTTTTAAAAATATAACAAATCATTAAAAA
The DNA here is from genome assembly GCA_037367405.1 of Ottelia alismoides. Classification (NCBI taxonomy): domain Eukaryota; kingdom Viridiplantae; phylum Streptophyta; class Magnoliopsida; order Alismatales; family Hydrocharitaceae; genus Ottelia; species Ottelia alismoides. Next base: position 79,612 of record JAZKJV010008966.1, on the reverse strand, counting down.
AATCCAAAAATATGTTTTTTTATAATTTTATTTATATAATTATCTATATATTAAAATTGATTTGAGTGATTTTGAACCTTATTTACTATTTTTAAAATTCAAATCAATTTCAGATATTTATTTAATCCTTAATTTGGGATATTTCTGACTTTAAAAATTCATAAAAATTAGAAAAATTGCAGAAAAATCACAAAAACATTATAAAATGTATAAAATTCAAAAACATTTTATTTTATGTATTTTGACTCTTTTTATGTGTATTGGTGATTATATTTTCTTGCATTATATATACAGCCTTATATATCATATATTATATATATTTAAAAGAAAAAAAGAAATAAAGAAATCTGAAAATATAAACAAAAAATATAAAAATATAAAACCAAAAAAACAAAATTAAAATATAAAAAATTAAAACCCACAAAAATAATAAAATGGACAAGAAATAAGAATAATTTTTTGCGCAATATTTTGCACAATCTACTGTTTGCTCCATGAGTTTGACCTCTACACATGCTTCCACTATACACACATGTTGTAGAGTTATAATAAATTTTAAATGCACATATTTGATATTCATTGCCTAATTTACATTGTGGGTTAATTGATGATTGGATTTCATAAGCAATCAACACATCGATCGGATCTCTCGCTTTATGAGATTTCTAAACCCTTGCTAAGCCCTCTTCATCAGCAGGATAGCGGAACAACTTGGTTGTCAGTTGGGGAACTTACCAATCACGTACCTTGGCCTCTCGTTGGTGGCCGACAGGCTTAGAGTTGCAGATTAGGATGCGGTGATTCAAAGGTTGGAGTCGAGACTTGCTGAGTGGAAGGCTCTTACTCTGTCTAGGGGTGGGAAGCTGGTCCTGCTTAAGCACGTACTATCGGCCATTCCCACGCTCTTTTTCTCGATAAGATTGATGCATGCATGTCAGAAAAAAGATAGAAAAGCTGATGAGAAGATTTTTCTAGTCGGACGGGAAGCAGCAGAAGTCGGGGCTTACCTCATGGGAGGGGACGAGGTTACCAGACCTCGGGATCAGGGGGATAGGGGGGTTCGGGATGTAAGTTGCATAAACAAGGCCCTGCTGGCAAAGTGGCCGGTTCGTATATAGAGCTCATCGAAGGACCTGACTACCTGATTGCTGCGAGAAATATATGGGGTGAAAGGTAGTCTTGTGGCAGGTATGACCCGATTTGAGTCACCTTTGTGGTAAGGGGTGCGCAAAGTGTTGCCGCTTGTGATGCATAGGCTAAAGCCTAAGGTGGGGGACGGATGAGGTTTCAGATTCTGGAAGGATGATAGGATAGGTGATGGCTCCCTGGAGAGGCGGTTCCCAAGGCTTTTCGCGGTGGCGGCAATGAAGGATGAGGATCTGAGGAGCGCAACTCAGGATGGGGAATGGAAGCCGCCATTTGTAGGGATCCTTTTGATTTGCAAGAGGGAAGACTTGGCTTGCTTGCTGGAGGAGATACCTCCCCCAGAGGAATTCACCATGCGTCGAGATCACCTAGTGTAGACTGGAACCAAATTCTCGGTCAAGCATGCGTATGGAGAATTTAGAAGAAGAGGCGGGACACAGGAGGTAGAGCTTTACCAAGATGTGAAGATAATATGGGCTAGCAGGATTCCAAACTAGATTAAGGTATTCCTTTGGTGCCTACGAAAATGAAGGATTTGTGATAAAGTTAGGAGGGTAAGGATTTTTGGCTTGTAGGATTTGACTTGTGAAAAATGGGGGGAGCAGTCAGAGAACTCGGAACATCTCTTCTTCAACTGTGTGGCTTCGGCAAACTTTTGGAGTGAGTTGGCGATCCCGTGGGTGGCTTTTGACAGCGAGGCAGGGTTTTGGGAATCGGTGAGGCGAGTAAGGGGTAACTCCTCCGACGACATCGTGAAGGCCTTTGTCGTGCTGTGGCCGATATGGTTAGCTAGAATGAGCTCATTTTTAAAAGTTAGCGGTTCTACTTGGAAAATGGGGTTTCTCATTGTAGGGATCTTGAGAGCTTTTGGGAGTCATGATCCTTTTTTGTAAAATTTGTATGTTCTTTTAATTTAGTTTAATATGTAGCACTAGCGGTGACTCCCGTTACAGGAGCTTACACTCTTTCCCATAAAAAAATGTCTGTTGTGCATTAGAGGCGTCTAAGTAGCCATAAATCACAATGGTAGAGTCTCTCTTTTTCATTATCAACTACTTAGGTAACCGTCAAGCCACATGGCAATCCTTCTCTTTACCTTTTGTCCTGCGTGCATATCTTGATGAACACAAAGCCTCTTCCCTGGCAATTTAGCTACACGATACTCATCCTCCCATCGACATATATTGTGGAAAGAAGTGGATGGAGATGGAGGAGGCGACACCCGTCTCTGTCTACATGTGTGTGTGTGTGTGTGTGAGTTCACGTATAAGTGGGAAATTGTAAATGTATGAGCATTCATATTTTGATGATAACAAAACTCATGCCATTAGTCATAACTTGAGCAGTTAGCTTGTAGCTAGATCAAGAACATGGAAGCTATTGGACCATGAACAAGCTCAAGTCTGAGCAGCTGAAGTTCAAGTGAAGAAGAAGTTAAGAAGCTCAAAGGAGTTCAAGGCTAAGTAACTTTAGCTCAAGCTCAAGGAAGAACCCCAAGCTCAAGAACGTCTTTTCTTTTATTGAATTCAGACATTCTATAATTGACTTAGATTATAAAAGACCTCAAGCATCATGTAGGAAGAACTCATCACCATCGGAAGTAGTGTAGTCAGTGTCGTCCTGCGAGGTGTCATCCAGGTCAAAATCAAAAGGAACGAACTCATCAGTGGAAGTAGTCGAACTATATTCGTCCTCTACAATCTCAACCGGATCATCTTTTTTATCAAAAGGCCCAAATTCCTGAATGAAAGCAACAAGATCAAATTCGGCCTTAGTCGCATCAATATCTGTCATCCGCTCAATGGTATCAATAGTGTAAATCTCGCGGATGTCATCAACGTGTCGCCAATCAAAGGAAGCGGAAACTCCAAGGTCTATGCTTTCTGAGTCTTCCTCCTTGGAGAGGAATTTGCTGAATATTCCATGAATATGTTGAATATGATATTATTCCATGAATATGTTGAATATGACCTACAATAGTTAATATATGTGCTGAATATGTTGCCAAAAGATCAAATATTTCTTTGGCTATGACCTACAAATCCAAATAAGATTCATGTATTGCGAGATTATAAACCTAAAAGCCAAGAAATAATGTTCGAAACACAAAAAAAGAACATCCAGATCTTGTCCTTCTAGCTCTGTTGCACTTTCCACTATTAGGTATAGAAACACCAATCCCCAGATCTAACACCCTCCATACGAATGAGTTTAAAATTGCATCACAAGGATATGATACATTTCAATGTGCTTGACTCATATAAACAATGGTGATACTACTTTATACAAATATCAAATCAGAAATTTGAAATCAAGTTCAAATAAACAAGATCTGATTTTGCAGTAAAAATCCCAACTGAATATGCTTGGAAATACAATAATGATAACATCTTGTAACATTGTCGATTTAAAAAAATCACACACAAAAATATGTCAATGACAAGATGGGAGCTAAACTAAAGTCAAAATTCGGGTTCCATTACAATTCCGTAATCCAAGATCATACACTGTTGGCGATAATATACTCTAAATGTGCCTGCAGCCTCCTGTTATGTATATTTTGGTGGCATTTAGGTTTTTTTAAGTAAAAGGCGGCCACATTAGAAAAGTATTCTCAATAGTATTATTCCAAAACAATATGTACAAAAGCCATAACTCCAAAAAAAAGAGATACATTGTGCCATTGATGGGTGGATTTCTACCTTCAACTGAAATCTCTATGAATAGATCGGGCGAGTAGTCCGTTGACTAACCCAACTACTAGTCCGACTAATCGGGTACAATCGACTATCGCCCGATTTAGGCTAGTCGACTCGGTTATCCTACTGAGTCGACTAATCACATCGACTAATCGTGTTAGTCAACTGATTTTTGCAACACTGATCACACCTAATCGATCACCCTTGATTTCTTAATCTATCATTATTTGAATTATTATGACTATATTTTTGATCGGTCACTTTTGATATATGATAATCATATTTTGATTATGATCAATCATTTGATTGTGATCGATCATCTTAGTATCCCGATCGATCATATTCCATTTCAAGAAGATTTTTGAAATTGATTTCATTCATATTTTTTTACAGTGGCCATATGTCATAGAGCCTTATAAATAGGATACCATACCTTATTCTACAACACACACGGAGAGCAACGAGCTCTCTACTCTCTACTTTGAACACTGTACTATGAGAGAAAGGTCGAAGAGCTATCTTATGTTGTGCTCTTCATTCCAACGGCTCCGATTTTCTGCGTTCAATTCTTACAAGCACGCTCCTCGCTTTATAAGATCATTTTAGTTTTACCTCATACTATTTATTGTTTATTTACTTTGATATTGAGGTTATTAAATTTTTAGTTATCTATATATGATTGGGTTGACCGCGTAATAAATTTTGATTGTAATACGGTTGGGTTGGCCGTGTAAGAAACTCAAGTTAGTGGAAGACCCATGTGGGTCAAGTTGAAAGCCCGAGTCGAGAGATTTAGGTCGTGATTTTTTTTTATCAAGGAGGTTTTCCACGTTAAATACATGTGCGTTTGTGGTTGATTGTTTATCTGCGATTAAAGTGCTGCGTAACATTGTGCTTGTTTGAGTTTATCAATTGCAGCGACCCATCTCATTTAGTCGATCCATCTGCACCCATCGGTATCCTCACAGGATATATATGAACCAACAACGTGGATCTCTCATCCTCTACCACATTCAGAAGCATGAAGAGTCTACAAACCTTTGGCATTGGTACTGGCACAAAGTCACCGTAAACATCCAAAACATATGCAACCATTTCCTTGACATAAAGCACAAGGTCCTTCTATCCTTCCCCTCGACCTCTCCCTCCACGTATGGACCAACTTATTTGGTTTGCCCTTCGATGACGTCTGCCTCTCCAACGACGATAACAAGGAGAATCTATGAAAGCCAGTGGCTAGGCGTGCCCTCCCCTGACGGATCATTGTGTTGTTAAAAAGATTACCAATGCATATATTAAACAGTAAAACATCGGATCCAAATGAATTAACAGAGAAACAACACCGAATAAGATTATATTAAACGTATGTTTTCCAATCATTATCCGATTATAATATGCAGACAGGAACCGATTAAAAGAACAGAAACATAAATAAGGGTATGATCCAGAAAGGGTAAAGCAATAAACATATTGCGGCAACCAAAATGAATTAAAGATTAGTCTAGAAGTCACCGAAGCGTCCATGAAATGGACTGTCCTTAGAGAAGATATCGCCCCCACAATACCGGTGCGTAGGGTACTGGCGATCCGCTCCCAGGATACGACGACTCACGATCGTCGTCGGCGCACACCAACGGGATCGTCCTCGATTGTACCTCAGAGAACTGCAGCCGAGAGAGGAAGAGGAAGACGTTCGTCCGTGAGAGGAAGAACCAGAGAGAGAGAGAGACGACGTGAGAGGTTTTTCTTGCGAGTGAAGAAAAACGGCGTCGGTGGGGGGATATAAAAAGAGGAGCTCGTGTGCCCTAGCGCGCGGTAATCTTTGGTTTCCGAAACGCTTCCCGAAATCGCAGCCTTTCGAATCCCAAAATCGCGTCCATAATGGCGAGTTGAATTCTCATTTAAGTCGACTTACCAAATTAATCGTGTGATTAATTTAATCGACTTACCAAATGAAAACCACAACAAAAGTATCGAGATCCGAATTGACTCTCCCGAGCCGGAGCCGGAGCCGGAGCAGAGCGCGCGCGCGCGTGTGGTCCTCCATTCCTACTCTCTACTATTGCTACAAGAGCTTGGGGTGTGGACTCATATATATGTCCACCAAAAGTTTAGATCTCTAAGGTATGGTACTAAACTTCCACCCAAACTCAATCATGTTTCAAATTTAGGAATTCCCAACTTTCCCTCCAAATCATTTGGTTTCCCAATTGAAACCAAATTAATACCAATTTTAATTAACAGGTTTTCCAATTAAAACCAATATACAATTTTAATACAACACATTGAGCTGCGTGAGGTGGCAATGACAAGGGAGAACCTATCTATCTATGATAAAGCGTTTGGATATCTTTAAGAAGTCGTTTGTTTCTTCTTGTTTTTGTTTTCATATGATCCTAGATATTAATAACTTATTACCGATTTTACTTATGAATGTACTTCTTGTGTTGTGTAATGGTGAATAATCTTGTCTCTTTTTTACTCATCATGTACGCATAATATTTTATTTTCACCTTTTTAATTTGTATAGAATCAATGCACTTTCCTTTGCTTTTTCCAGGCACAACACATTACCTAATGTATAAGTTTATAGAATTTTTACACCACAAATCCTAAAAACTTTGTAAATTACCTTCTCAACCTCATATTCTTCAAAATTATCATCTTACCCTTGTGATCTCGATATGTCTCGTATCACGATCCCTGTCGTCAATTCCAACTCTTCTTAGTGAATATCTTGTGTTAAAGTTGAGTTAATCATACAATAAAATCCAACGGTCCCGAGTTCAAGTCGACGGAGGTGATGCTCCTCCGTAGGCGTGAGCGGAGCATGTGCTAACAGGTGTGTTGGGTTGGTGTTGGTAAAGCTCCTTTCCGATCGACAAACCACCAAGGGATACTTCAGCTGATTCGTAAGATGAACACGACATTTTGTTCGAGGACTAGAGGTGTGCTGGAGCGTGGGCTGCTCGTTAAGGTTGGGCTCCAATCGATGCTCAGTTGATGGTAGTCCACTTTTGTTTACATGCAAATAGAGGCGCTCTACTTGAAGAATGAGAGAAGTCTGATGAGGGAGATGGCTCCTGTAGCGGAGTTCTCTGCTGCGTTGGACTCAACGACAGGATGGGAAACAAGTAGGTGAAGAAGTTCCCGACGGCTGATGGGAGATGGAACATAAGTTCGTCGGCCACATATTGGTCAGAGATGAGAGGTTTGGATGGAATAAGGGGAAGGTGAGAAGGTTGAGGTGGTTGATGGGGAATCAGGATGGGCAGATCAACAGAAGAAAGACAAAGATCCACGAAGAACTTGGACTGACAACAGAGAAGGGTTGACCAAGAGCAGAAGAAGAGAAATAGGAGAAGATCGAAGATGAAGCGGAAAGAGAGGAGGAAAGGAAAAGGAAGATACCTGAAGATGATTGAGCCGCATCACCTTTGAATGGAGCTCGCTACGCCGGCCCGATTCTTGCTCGACGTCGCGGCTCGACGGAGCTTGGCAGCACATTCGAGGAAGAGCCGCAACGGTGACCTACGCTCACTGGATATCACCGTGAAGGTCTTTGCTCAAGGGAAGAATGAGGTCGATATCACCGACAAGGGAAGAATGAGGTCGATGTCACCGACAACTCTCCCGAGCTCTCTTTTCGCTAACGGTTGTGCGAATTGAATGGCGATTCTACCAAGAGGCACTGCTCCTCGGGGTCGGGATAGGCTCCATGCATTTAGATAATGGTCGGTGGTTGTACTCGGTGGTGTTTTGGCGTGAATGGCTGATGGCGGAAGGACGGCGATGGCTTCAGGCGACGTTCTTCGTGATCTTATGCAAGGGTTCAAAGTGGCGGTGTTGATCCGATTGGAGGTTACGCTTGATTTTGAAAGGTTGCTGATGAGAGGACCGATTGGGTGTAATGCCCGAGGAAATGAGGATCCTATGACCCTCTTAAAGAGCTCACATCTCGAGGCGAGAGATAGGTATAATTGGACGGCCGCAACTCTTACAACAAAGTTTATAGTAGTATGGGCTAAAGTAGACGATCCTCTCTATGCTCATGACGTGTGTGAGGGGTGTGGATTCCATCAATGGCATAGATTCTTAAATTCAATAAACATGAATGGTAAATTTTAAATATTTTTAACAAAGTAGTTGATTTAAGGATTTCATAATAGGAATTAATCACATGGATGGTAAATTTTAAATATTTTTGACAGAAGTAGTTGATTTAAGTATTCGTAATGGGAATTAATCACATGGATCGTGGTGTAAGAGTTAATATATTTACAAGCTTTAGGTGATACGAAGAATACATAGAATACATGGTTGACAAGATAATTTACAAAGTTTTTAAGGCATAATTTACAAAGTTTTTAAGGCTTAGGGTGTAAAATCTCTGAGTTAATTAATGTGTATACGATGCTATTTATGGCACCCACTTGATTTGTGTTGTTTTTTTGAAATCCTCGCTCATGGATCTATATTTCACGTTATAAGTACATGTGTGTAGAAACTTACATTAATCCGCTATGGTAAGATTGCTATATCTACACAAACATCAAGTATGATTTGTATACATGTTAATGAATGAATCCTTATATACATGTTAAAATATCATGTTTTATGTCATAGCGAGCACTATGTCATACGTATTATCATACATTTATTTATGGGATTTTTACCCCAAGAACCCTATACACTTTGTCAACTACCTCTACAACCTTTGAAATAATCTAATTCCCCCATAAACCCAGTAAACTTGCTCTGTCTTACCCCGTAGACCTTACCGTCAACTTTAACTTTATTAGAGTCAATTACTTGAGTTAAACTTGAGTTAAACTAACCAAAGCAATCGGACGGTGGATCTTCAATCTCGCTCTCTCCTTTCTTTCCCTTTCCCCTTTTTTATCCTCTTCTTCTACCAATCAAATGGGAGCTATTGCAGTGGACATGAAAGGTGGCAGACTTGGAGGAAGAGGCGGAGGTCAATGAGGAGGAGGGTGCCCTCATCGTGGACTGGGAGGTGGAGTGGGAGGTTGGGGAGGCGACAGCTCCTGCTGCGGACGGAGGCAGGACAAGAGGGTGCGGAGACGGAGTAACTATGGGAGGAGGGGGGGAGCGCTGGAGGGGGCATTTTTGCTGCGGGCGAAGTCATGGGAGGAGGGTGGTGGGGGTGGAGGAGCGAGGAGAGGAGGGTGGCGGGGTCGGGGGAACAACAGGAGGAAGGGGAGGCGGTGGAGCAGTGGTCCTGCTACGAGTAGAGGCATAAGAGGAGGATGGCAAGGGTGGAGGAACAAGGAGAGGAGGGTGATAGGACCAGAGAACAATGGGAGAAAGGGAATGTGGTGGAGGGGATGGTCTTGCAGCGGGCGGAGGTATGGGAGGAGGGTGGCGGGGGAGGAGGAGCAAGGGGAGGAGGGTGGTAGGGCCGAGGAACAACATGAGGAAGGGGAGGCAGTGGAGGGGGGTCATGCTGCGTGTGGAGGCATGGGAGGAGGGTGGCAGGGGTGAAGGATAAAGGGGAGGAGGGTGGTGGGGCTAGAGGAACAAAGGGAGGGAAGGGAAGGTGGTGGAGGGGGAAACTCCTGTTGCGGGCGGGGCCATGTGCTCACCTGCAAGATGCGGGACTTGGACGTGGAGGTGGATGGACAACCGTAGGAGGAGGAAGAGGCAGAGGTTTATGAGAGGCGGAGGGGGTTGGGGAGAAGAGGAGGACGGGCGACGACGGACGAAACAAAGGAGGGAGAGGGAGAGTAGGAGGGGGTGGGGGACATGAATGGAATGCACAGAGGAGAATGGCATTATTTGTAAAATTTTTAAACAAAGAGGTCAATATGTACCTCATTTTAACGGAATTCGATTATATTTAACGGGTAAATGGATGAGAGTTAACTGCGGCTTCGTGGGGTAAGGGTTAGCATGTTTACGGGGTCGATAGGGGGAATTAGGTTGTTTCAAATGTTATAGAGATAATTGACAAAGTTTACAAGGTTCCTGGGTAAAAATCCTTTATTTATTTGTACATTTTTCGTTATAAGTAATATACTAATATATGTATAATATTTTTTATCTTTATATATAGAGAGAAAGGAAAATATGTACATGACCGCACACAATTGTATGTTACCATCAGTAAAAATGAATATTTTTTTTAATAAAATATAAATCAAATCCGTTGATCTTAATTTATACTATAAAAGAAGACTATATTAAAATTTCAGGTTATTTGAAGTTCAGTAATACATCCGTCAAGCGACGTTGGATTCATTTCATTACAGTTGTTGAGTGATTATTATCAAGGTTTTAAAAACCAAATCGAACCATCCGGTTGAACCAGTTAAACCAAGAACCGGAGGAAAAACGGTCCAACCACCTGATTTTTATTCAGAAAATAAAAACCAGTCAAAACCCGATTGGACCTCTTAAACCGTTTGAACCAAATCATTGTTTCATCCATCCATTTTTTTGACAAAAAATAATTTCCAATAAATTAATAAAATACAAACTTTTTCAGAAAATTCATAATCTAGTCTTATTCTAGCCCGTAGTATAGTACCCATTTATCTCTTCTCTTTCACATGTGTCAATGACTCATTATCGCTTGTCCCTTCCTGCCATATAAACAATGACTCTCTCTTCCCACATTGTGGATGAGGTTGTACACCTATAACTATAACAAACGAAGAAGACGTTGTCATAGTCATACTATGAGAAGCAATAAATTAACAACACTTGTCGTTAATTAGAGTTTAAATACTTATAAAATTATTAATTATTTACATCACTATATGTATTTATATAAATTTGACGAAATATGATTATTATGCCCTTTCGAGTTTTTTAAGAACAATTATACCCTTAACTTTTAAACAATTTCATGTGTGCTCCTATATTTTCTTTAAAAAATTCACAATACCATCCTTATGTTGGTGACAAATGGGAGCACAAGTGTGCTAATAAAACGAAACTACTGTTGAATTTGTAAAAATATAGGGAACACATGCAATTGTATTAAAAATAGGGATATAAGTGTTATTGGAAAAACTTGGAAGGACAAGAGTAAACAAATCCTCGAAAGATATGTTGTATCATTTTTCATATTTATTTGTATGATATACCGGTCTAACTCGGTTCGACCCAGTGGAACCGTACGAACCAAACTAACAATACAACGGTTCGGGTCTTTTCCGAATTTTTTGAACTGCTGACGTCATCACCGATTCAACCGGTTGGTCCTATTTGCCCAACCATAAAAACTAAAAAACCGATACATGCCCGGTTTGATCTGGTTTGGTTTTTAAAATCTTGATTATTATTATCGGATTGTGTTCACACTAGGACTTGAGTATTTCAAACTTAGCTGGGACACAATAGCATGTGTGCCCATGAGCGCATACTCCTTACATACACATGAATACATATATACATACATATATATATGTGTGTATATATATATATATGTACACACACACACACACATATATACATATACATGGGTAAAATGAGGCTGCCCATTGAGGGGAGCTAACTTGGTTCCCTCCGCCTTATTTTCTCAATTTTTTATTTGGTATCCATATATTATGCCACTCAAGCTTCGTGGGAAATAAAGACTCCTAATGTCTCTTTATCCACACAATCATATTTTAACGATCACATAATTGTTGAAATCTACCCAGTTTGAATGGAGGCCGTAGGAGTATCCATTTCACACAAAACTTAAATGATGTGATATATGGATATAATTATGAAAATCCACAGAAGCATTTTCAAAAAATAAAAAAATAAGAAAACTGCGAGGAGCAAGTTAGCTCCTTTATAGGGCAGCCCCATTTTATCACACACACATATAAATACATATGTGTGTGTATGTCTGTGTGTATATATATTGTGTGTGTATATATATAGGGCCCTTCCAATGAGGTGCACCGTTCCTGGGTGCATGGAAGCCCATCACGAGATCTGTTAGATCTCGATCGAGTGGTTCTTCATCCAAAAGGGTATTTTAGTCCATACATTTTCGTTTCAAATTTGAATTGAATTTTGAATTTGAAATTTATTTCGTCTTTGTATTTTTCCATTTTTAGCTTGTCTGATTTGGTATTTTTTGTTGCCTTTTAGTTAATGAAGTTTCGCTAATGTGGTAGCATTTTCGCGCAATGCAGAATAACAGATCTCTGTGTAAAATACCCATTGATATTGTAGAACAGTATCCTGCATTGTAAAATAAAATCACAATTAGTAATAGTTATATTATGATAATTGTAATTTTAATAACACTATTGTAAAAGTTCATGCACGTTTTGTAAAATCTGTATGAAGATTGTAAATCCACACCAACAATTATGTACGTTTTTCACAAAAAATGTACGATACTTTCACGCCCTGCAGAATGCCAAGCATCTTTGTAAAATTTGAATCCACATTGTAAATTTGCATCCTGTATTGTAGAATAAGATCACAGTTAGTAATACAATTATTGTTGTAATTGTAAATTTGGTAATGTCTTTGTAAAAAAGGTCTCATATATGTAGGAAATATCTTTGTATTTGTAAATTCTGGTCTGAGATTGTAAAATCCCCCTCTCGAACATATATCTGAGTCTCATAAATAGTTTTTGCCATATCACGGAATGAATATAAATAAATGTAAAAAAACAGACTGAAATTTTGTAAAAAATGATATGATATTGTAAAATATGATCTGAGATTGCAAAAAAATACTTGAGATTGCAAAAAAGGATCTCTTATTGTAAAAAACTGGGCCCGCTCTCCATCTCCAGCATCCTTACTCTACCCGCACCTCCTCCCCCCTTCTCCTCCACGACCCACCTCCTCCATGTATGTCCTCCTCCGCCCACACACCTCCATTCACGTTCTCCTTCAACCTTCTCCTCCATGATCCACCTCCTCCACGCGTAGCAACCACCCCCACACGACGTGGCTTTTATAGATACAAGAAAACAACCTTGGAGAACGCCGTCACCGACCACCGTAGAGCAGCGCGTTGCATCCACCGTCTTGAATGCCATCACCGACGAGCAGCAACCTACTCCCCTCATGCCACCGTCGAGAGAGAGATGGAGGAGAGGGACCTCGCGCGGCAATCGAGATCGAGAGAGACGGTGGGAGAGAGAGAGAGAGAGGAAAGAGGAGACAATTATGAAGATATTTGTTGCATTCTAAATTTAGAATATGTTAAAATGACCATAATTGGGTTTTCAACATTAAAAATATATTAATAACGAGCTATTAACGACAACCATTGGATTGATTGCGTATGGTTAGGACGATGGGCTTTCCATGCACTCAGGAAAACGTGCACCTTATTGGAAATATTTCCTATATATATAGGGTTTCTTTCGAATAGGACTTGGTCCTTCCTGAGTTCAGGAAGGTCAGCCTCTTTTTGTATAAAACATGACGACATTAGTAGAATACGTATACAGATTGTATTATAATGTGCAGTTTTAATGTTTGTATTATAATATGTAGTTTTGTATGCGGTCATATATTTATAATGTGCAGTTATAATACAAGATGTATACACATTCTACTAAAGTGCTCGTGTATTCTACAAAAAAGGGACGACCTTCCTTAAGTCAGGAAGGATGCATCCTATTTGAAAGGCCCCCTATATATATAGGATAGGGGACTGCTCCATGGAGCATTTTTCCTCGATAATTTTAATTTTTAAGAAATTTGGCCATGTATTTTCATCACTATATCCCTCTAATATGTCATTCAATTTCATTATAAACAGAGATACATATGTCCTCCATTCAGAGCATGTAGATTACAACAACTATAAGTCTGTTAAAATTACCCGTTCTAGATGGATGATATAGGAGTCTCGGTTTCTAACAAAATTGGAATGACATATTAGAGGGATATAGCGATGCAAATACATTGCGGAATTTTTTAAAAAAATCTGAGGAAAATGCTCCATGAAGCAGCCAACTTAGTTGCTCCGTTGAAGAGCTTCCCTTTCCTGATATACACATATACATATATTAAGATGTCCTTATCGATTGAACAAGATAGCTATAATGGGGTTTAATGGGGCTGCCCTAAATTGGCAGCCCACAAAGTGTCTCAACCGTTCGATTACATCTAGGACTGTGGATTTTTGAATATTATTGACACTCCCCAAAAATATGCCACATCATCTCTTTCACGTCAGAAATAATCCGTAACTAGCACCCATCTTCTTCATCGAGAAAGCCCAATGACCTTTCTTCTCCACCATCAGATCATACCTGGCGTCCCCTTGTTTCGCTGTTGCTCTAATCTGCACACTATAGCACAACCTCCTCTCCTTGTGACCGTCGTCACAACGAACTCTCTTTGTGCTTCTTCCTCATTCTAAAACTCTCAACGCTTACTCCACTGCAATATTTTCTTTTTGCTCGACGACGCAAGACATCGGAGAGCCCTCCCAGTCATTCCACCCAAGTTATCAAGGCCTCGATGGCTCAACCCACCCCCATTGCTCGTCCTTGTCCTCTGGCTTTGGGAAATTCGGTCCTTCTTACGATAAAGATGATGGTTGTGTAGCAGATGAAACTGGAGGTTGACATTATGTTATTTTTCCTCGACGGAGGAGCTCAGGTTTTCGATGAAACGGTGACACACTGCAATTTTTTTGAGATTTTACATGTAGTAGTTAGGTATTTAATTTAGGGATTTTATCACTTGTGTCCTTCCGAGATATCGCAATATCAGTTATGCCCCTATCTTTCTGGTAATATCAGTTGTGCCCCTCACTTCTTACTAATCTATCATTTGTGCCCCTCGGGTTAGTGACCGTCCATAATCAATACAACCGGCCGTTAACTTCAAGGATACAAATGGAATTAAATTTAAAAAAAAGATAGAAAAGTCATCCTCCCCCTTCTTCTTCCTCGGTGCTCTTCCTCCTCTCCCATCTTCTTCCTCTTCCTCCCTTCTCTTCCTCCTTCACAGCTCTTCCCTCCTCCTCCTTGAGCTCTCCGGCAGCCTCCTCCGTCGCCATCCTCCTCCTCCGCCCCCTGCACCTTCCCTGCGCCCCCGGCACTGTCCCCCTCCGCCCCCTGCACCTCCCCTTCTCCCCGCACAGCCCCCCTCCGCCTCCCGCACAGCCCCCCGCATCCCCCCGCACCCCGCGCACAGCCCCACAACCCCCTGCACCTCCCCTTCTCCCCGCACAGCCCCCCTCCGCCTCACGCACAACCCCCCTCCGCCCCCCGCAACCCCCCGCACAACCCCTACCGCCTCCCGCACAGCCCCCGCACCCCCGCACAGCCCCCCTCCGCCTCCCGCACAGCCCCACTCCGCTCCCCGCAACCCCCCGCACAGCCCCCCTCTGCCCCCGGCACAGCCCCCCTCCGCCCCCTGCACCTCCCCTTCCTCCCGCACCTCCCCTTACTCCCGCACCCCCGGCGGAGGTGCTGAGGCTCGTGCGGAGGCTCCCGCCGGAGACGAGACCTTCCTACGCCAAGTACGCACGCGAGAACTTCGTCAACTACCGCCACGACTCCGACCACGCCGTCGTCCAAGAGCTCCTCCGAAGGGCCTACACCCACGCCAATTGGGTCCTCTCCAAGGTGGTGGCCACTACCCGCTCTTCTTTCTCCTTCCTCACTTCTATTTTTTCTCTTCTTCTTCCGCTACATCTTTATGTTGTTGCAGTACTCAGTGGATCATTCTGCTGGGGAGAGGCTGAGGGAGATCTGCTCTGCTTGATCCCCACCTGCTCGACGAAATGCCTGACAGACACTTAAGTATTCCCAAGTTTCTAAGCTTCAAAATAAATAAATCTTGTACCATTTCAGGTGGATTCTAAAGTAACAGGATAAACGGTAACCAAGTTATCTGGCATCTAGTTCCTGTTTTCTCATTGTTTCGGTAAATTTAGTAGGGATACTTCGGTTCGGCCTATCTAACTTGATACCATCGTTAGAAATATCGTATACACGTTTTCTTATGCTTGTACCAAGGTCTGGACAATAATACCCCTATTAACTGTACCAACGTTTGAAAAAACCATGGTTAAGTCAACTTTTGGACGGTCAATCTGACGGAAGGGCACAATTGATGACGGAGCAAGAAGTGAGGGGCACAACTGATATTACCAAAAAGATAGGGGCATAACTGATATTGCGATATCTCGGAGGGGCACAAGTGATAAAATCCCTTTAATTTATGTTTGGGTACCTGATGTGTATTCTCGTTTAAGTTAATTTCATATTCTGTCCTCATCTTAGGGGCAAGTTGTTAAACATATTGTTATGAGCAGTAGGTAAATTTTTTATTATTTACCATAGGTAAGCTACCTCTTGAAGAGGAGGTTTTGGTTAAGACAAAGCTACCTCTTCAAAGAGACGACTATGATCGGGGATTAATTCTGATGAGCGAACATACCCCCCATGCGCATACGCATTCCCACTGCTGCAGTTCGCCCTCCCTTGTGCCCATGTCACTACCTCCCCCTGCGATCATCGTCGCTCCATCCTCACCGTCGGCTACCTCCGCATGACGGACCCGCCACCTCCGACCAACATTCTCTCCTTCCCCTTCCCAACATCAAGGAATATAATGCCTATTGTGGGTTTAGGTCTTTTGAGGATTTTTTTTTTCATGTTTATATGATATTGAGTGGGATATGAGATTTACTAAATTATATATGTTTTTTCATCATTAATCAATGAATGTTGACGTATTGTAAATTAGTATGTCTTGTGAAGTTTGTTATTTTTGTCATTGTGGTGGAACTATTTCGAAGTCGAGTAAGGACATGTCCTATGTCAGATGTCGTATGAATGAAATCATCAAGGTTGGTCACGAAATATCATTCACTGGGTTGATTGATCACATCAAGTCCGTGTTTAGGATGAGCTTATCAAAATGAGTTGAATTGCATGTGTTACATAGAATGTCCCAAGATGGTGCAACGTTTTACATAAGGTGAGTCGAGTTTGATAATGATGCCTGAGAGATTGCAAAATATGCTGAGGAGATGAGTGCTGCATATCGACCTATGATATTTATTGTCATTGTTTTTATGCTCGGATCAATACCTCATGGATTTGTACAAAATGGTGGAAATACATATTTTCCTCCTGTGGCGAATATGGATCTTTGCATAAGAACTCATGATAATGATTTCGAACTTGATAGGTTGATGAAACCCTCGCCCAAGAATACCGATGATGAGATGTAAAATGATGACATTGAGGAGCACGATCATCTGGGAACATGGATTGTGTCAGACATATCATTTCTGAACATGAGGGAGGTGATGGTTATATTTTGAATGGGGAATATTTCATAAACTGTGATGATGAGATCTGTTTCAGTAGTAAGTTGAAGAATGAGATGTTTTTCAAATGCAAAACCGGCCTCGTATACTCTGTGAATGTGTTACACATTAAACGACATTGCAACTTCACGGTATTTGAATCAGACAGGAAGGTATGCGATGTACACTGCAACGAATGGGCCATAGGATGCTTGTGGAGATTGCGTGGTCATCGTCGACCAATTGATTGATAATTTGTTATCTCAATGGTTGATGGGCCACACAATTGCTTGAATCGTGATGTCAATCAAGATTATCCACAACTGGATTGCAACTTCATGGCACTCAAATTTCTTAATCAAATCAAAATATCTCCCTCAGTGAAGGTGCCATATTTACATACATCAATTCAGGATGACTTTGACTTCCAAGTGAGGAGGGTTTGGGATGTAAGGAGGAAGAGAATAGAGGTGGTCTATGTAGATTGGAGAAAATCTTATAATGAACTTCCGTATCTTTTCAGGACTTTTGAAGAGGCTATTCCACGTTCGGTTACAGATACCGACACAACACCAGTGAATGAAGGAGAGCTATTTGCGAGGGCTTTCTAGGCATCTGGGCCTTGTATTGCGGTCTTCAGACGTTGTAGACCCATTATTAGTGTGGATGGTACACATGCACGGAAGGTATAAACAGAAGATTCTAATTACTTGCTCAACCAATGCAGCTAACCACATCCTACCATTGTCATTTGTGTTTGCCAATGAAGAGGATGGCCTCAGTTGGGCTTGGTTTCTGGAGAGAGTGCGTTTGCATGTTTTCTGTAATCATCCTGGATTTATTTGTATGCTATCTGTCCGTGATCGTCCTGGAGAGAGTTCGTGTTGAAGACCTACTACAACTACATTAGCTATTTCTATGACCTCCAGGAGGAGACACAATTACATTACCCGAGGTGATATATACACTGAATATGTGCATGACATGTTGACGCATTGGATCGACAGAAGCAATGGGCATCGGTGTTTTCGCATACAAGGAGCTCCTTTACATGTGTACGAGGTCATCACATGACATCGCATGACACAATTTGGGCTAAAAGATGGATAGAAACAGATAATCTTGGTTAGTGATTCATCATGTACCTGTCAGAATTTGAAAACTCATATAATCACGTGCTCTCATGCATGTGTCGTGCTATCATACTTGATAGATATGTGGAAGAATACATAGGTCCTTGGTATACATGGCAAGCACAATCTCACATTTATGAGGGTTTGTTCTACCCGATTGGTGACATGGACAAGTGGCCCACGTTCAACCATCCATTAGTGATTCCAGATGATACCGGGATAAGGAAAATGGGACGTACAAAGAGCAAGAGGATTCGTAATGAGATGGACATGAGGGAAAACATAATTCAATCCCATTGTGGAACATGCGGTGTAGAAGGCCATAACAAGAGGAACA
Organism: Ottelia alismoides; assembly: GCA_037367405.1. NCBI lineage: Eukaryota > Viridiplantae > Streptophyta > Magnoliopsida > Alismatales > Hydrocharitaceae > Ottelia > Ottelia alismoides. The sequence continues at coordinate 61,028 of JAZKJV010008966.1, read as the reverse complement.
ATACACATGGGATGACTCAAAATTGTTGGACATGCGAGCCCACGGCGAGCCATTATGCAATAAATGTTATTGCAAATATCATTTCCTGATCTGAAATGAAGAATAACTAATTTTCATAATAGGTCCCTTGTTACAATTAGGGTTATGTACCATGGCTATCTTAATGATCATACAGCTGTTGATTCAAATATTGAATCATAGAGGCTGGTGCTTGATGAACATCTAAAGAGTTAGATTGAGGAATGATTGTTGAGAGATGATCTCTAGCCTGAGTAGAAGATGGCAATCCTTTCTCATTAGGCTGATATCTGACCGACCTCTTGATGCAGGTCCTCTGCATGGGAATAGTGATTCGGAGGTGTCAGATTAGTTGAGTCAATGGGTTGATTTAACGAGATCAGGATAGCCAAAGGCCTATGTTGAATACTGTCACAACATAGCCACACATCCTCTGACCAGAGACAGATGTGTTGCTATATGTCTGAGTGTGTACATTTGGTAGACCAATAGGTTGATGACCTAACCAAGGTCTATAATCGACGAGCTGGTGTGCATGTAAGGACATACGAGTAATACGATCTCTCAAAGGAATCATACAGGTTCACTTGTGAACCGGGAGACATGAGCTCACTCATGAGGTATTGGGACTGATCAAATTCCATGCATGGTCGTCATTCTTTGGAAGCATGACATGAATTTGAAGGTAAGATATATGCTTTGTGAAAGCATATGATATATACCAAATCCCAAAGACCAAGATTGAGAAATTTAGTGATCAAATCCTGAAGATGACAGTATAAAAGTGATCTATATCTTCAAGATGATCATAGGTCTTCCAGTATGCAGGATGTACAGGTATTGGGAATACCTGAGGATGATGTGATCATAAACGATTGTATAACCATGACGCTTCTATTCCGAGGGAGTGATGAAACAGGTCTGGATTTTAGTGACTCCTCTCAATAGAGAAGTGACCTAATCTTAGTCCATATATTGGACATTGATCTGAATGAGATTCAGATGCAATAAGAAGATTAGGTTTACGGCCTTGATTTAATCAAGCATCTATGGGAGGTCCATGAGATCTGGATTTGATATATGATCTCAATATCCAAGTCACTATACGTGGAACAATACAATCCTCCTATCCTTATCTCCAAGTATCTGAGGAGAAATCACATTATTCTTGAAGGGTTCAAGAATAATTCCATAAGATCTAAGCATTGAGAAATTGATAATTAAATGTTATTTAATTATCATGTTGTATGTGGAAATTATCCAATATAATTAAATGTGATTTAATTATTATGGATAAGAATAATATGGATAGCAATATCTAATTATTCATAATATATTATAAAAGTGATTTATAATGTATTAGAGAGAGCTAATTATAATTTATATTTGTTGATTAATTATTAATGTGTATTGGATACACATTGTGTAATTAATTGAAAATGTAAACTATATTTTGTTTTGAGTTGTGAATGTGATTCACTAATTTCCAATGGTAAGATTGCAATATTCTCAAAATTATTTATAAATTATTTTTGAAGAATAAATCACAATAAAAGTCGTTGGGATTAAATAAAGGAGAATTCCATGGAGATATGCAATCTCATGAAATCTCATGAGATTGCCTCCACATGGTAACATGTGGACGGCTACCAAGTCCTATATGGAATTGGTGGCCATCCACCATGTTGACATGGGAGATGTAATCTCCATGTCAATTGCCTCCTTATTTGATTGATTTAATATAGGATTGATTTGTATTTGATTTATCAAATATATTTGATCTAAATTAAATCACAAGTTGTTAGCTTTTACCAACAACAATCTTGACCATTGGATTAGTCATAAATCAATCTCATCCATTGAATTTTATATGTCCCATGGATTGAGATCCATGGATCTCAAAACCCTATAAATAGAGAGGCATACCATGCTCTTTAGGGCTATGCTTTTGAAGCTCATCTCTCTCTCTCTCTCTCTCTCTCTCTTTCTCTCCCACGCGCCAACTCTCTCTCCCTCTCTCCTTGGTGACCGTCCACCAAACCCTAGAGGAGGAGGCGTCGACGCTCTCGCCACCGCGCCGCCGCTTCGACGTTCTTCGGTTCTCCATCTTCTTGGAGTGCTATGCTCGCGAAGAAGACGTTCGATCTCGTACAACGAGATCAGGAGTTCCCCGTGCTTGGATCAGCTCGTTGGATTGCGAGGATCACACGACTCATCCCCGCGCTCGCAAGCTTCTTCTCCGACGATCGGACTTGAGACAGGAGGTCTCTTTTCATAGAGACTCGATCAACCACGCTTCAAGAGGTATTCCTTTATACTTGTTGTAGTTTTAGATGAAACGATCTGAGAATCGTTCTTGGATCATGTGGTTTCATCGCATGAATTTTTTTAAATTCCACTGCATAGAACAACTAGTACGACTAGTCGTTCTTTGTCGTATTCGATACGACGCCCACGCTTCCATGATGCGCTTGAGGATTATTCCATATCTTTCAAAAATACATGTGGAAACTGCGATGGATTGTGTCATAATATGAGGAAATGCCCTAATAGATGTAGTACATGGACATTATATTTGCCCTTTTTAAAATTTTTATAGCTTGTTAAACAATGTTAGATTTTTAATGAATTAATTTTTTGTAATAGATGGAGCCGACCTAGTTGACCGGTCACTTTTACGAAAGCAGCGGGAGCACCGTTCGTCGGTTGTTTAGGCGGATGATGTACTTAATACTTTTAAAATATTTGCAATCCCATTATGAAAAATATAATTACATTATGTCTTTTTGGTTTTTTCAAGTGACGAGATCTCTCCATTGCAGAAGGCGAAAAGCACATTAAGACATGTTCTCTTGAATGAACGCATAGTTCCCCACATTTGCATAGTTGATTTTTTAGAGTAATGCAGACGGATTTCATTTCTTTGGAACACATTTGGTTATTGCATGTGGAGAGATGGCATCCAAAGACATATACATTTGACATGCACCATGACAAGATGACTGTTACACTGTAAGATGTTGCTTACATTTTTGGTTTGAAGATAGATGTTCGTCCCATGATTGGTCCTACCTATTTGTTGGGCGGGACTGCGCGAGTGATGCTTGGAATCCGATCTGAGTGACCCAACATTGATGGAGCTTGTATAGATATGACTTGGCTACTTGAACATCTTTAACGTCTGCCTGATGAGGTCGAGGAGGATGCCATTTTGCAGTTCACACGGGCTTACATTCTACAGCTCATGGGTGGTGTGATTTTCCCCGACAAGTCGGGAAATGAGGTTTCATTGATCTACCTACCATTTCTTGAGGATATGGAGACTTGTGGGTCTTATAGTTGGTGCTCAACTTGCTTGGCGTACTTGTATAGACAAGTTATGTGTTGCATCGAGGGTTGATGTAGTTGAGATTGGTGGACCCTTGATCTTGTTGCAGTTGTGGGCTTGGGAATGCTTCCCTCATATCGCCCCCTTTGTTCATCCAACATGTCTGGAAAGGGAGTCTTTGGAGGTAAGGTGGCATGTGGAGTTTGATACCGTGACGGAGTCAACTCTTGTGATTCTGCCATATAGGGATGCACTTGACCTCCAACTTATAGAGTAGGTATTGACTTAATTTTATTTTATGCACCTAACAATTTCAGGATATGTTGCTTATTTTGTTTATATATCTAATGCAATGCATGTGGTATGGACGTCGTACACTGATGAGGTGTTGTCTCTGTTACCTTTCTATTATCGTGGCAATGAAGACTTGCATGTGGTTCGTGTTCCATTGATTCACTTCTGCATTGTCGAGCTACACGCCCTAGATAGAGTCCTTCGTCAGTTTGGTGGGTTCAGAAGATTCTGATAAATTGCGATACCTCAACTCATGTGCATTCAATCGATTTACGAGGAAAGAGCAACGTCGGTTGGATGAATTTACATGTGATTTATATTAGACCGTGGAACATTCGTAGGGATTACGCTATGCCGATGACTTCCATCCCATTGGGAGGACCAAATACAACTATCGACTACTTGCCATGGTATCGATGCATTACACGATGATTCATTGGTCAACATGGGTGCACCCTAGATTACGCTGTAAGTACAAAGTTACTTTAAATAGCAATTATGTTAGGATTTTTATATTGTTCTAACAAGAGTTTTTCCTACTACAGATATTCCGTTTCGATGAGATTGTACGTATTTGTGATGATGATGCTCCACGGATTAGAGAGCTTGTTGCTGAAGCAAGTTTACGTCTACGTGAGTCTATACAACGGTAATTCAGAGATGGTCCAGATGAGGAGGTTGCCGAGGAAGATGTCGAGGTAGAAGCTGCATCTCAACATCGATCATGTGTTCAAGGACGTGGATGAGGACGAGCTCATCGATAAAGGACATAGATGACTTCTGATGAGGATGATGTCCCAGTTGAGACACAACTACCACCGTAGTCCGATATAGAATTTGAGACTCTCATTCCTGAGTGTGGCACGTTTAGGGATCCTGTCACATCGCCTGCACCACGGAGGGATCGAGAAATTATAGATGCAAGACCTTCATAACCCTCACCGCTCCCTTTGGACTTCTTTGGAGCTGAGGGAGAACGGATACAAGCAACATTGCTGATATCGATCGATACAACTAACTTCATGGATTTGAGCCAAGCACACCTGAGACATCGATGACTGATGACATACCAATTAAATTGCAATACAAATGGAGAACGGAGCGTAAAGGCTAGATCGATATATGTAATATTTTTGTAATATAAGGAATGAGTGCCACTTTTATATGAACTTTGTATCTCTTTATAAGATGCTGGTTGTTGTCTTGAGTTTTGTGGTTCCCATGTTATATGATTTTCCAGTTTATGTGTAAACATTTTATCCAACTAATCTATGAACTATGTCGTATTAACTTGTGTTATATCGTATTTGATTCACATGTTGTATGAATCCGATGTTGTATGATTTAAATTAAATTTATACTTCCTAAAAAAGGAGAAGCCGTCTCTTCAAGAGATGACTTACCTATGGTAAAATTTATACCTCCCATGTTTTGTGCTTCTCTTTTTCATGTTCCAGACAAAAGCTGTCTCTTGAAGAGGCGGCTTTGCGCAAATGCCGCCTCTTGAAGAGACAACTTTGTCTTAATCAATGTTGTCTCTTAAAGAGACGGCTTACCTACTGTAAATAATAAAAAAATGCATACCGTCTAGGAGCAATAAGTTTAATAACTTGCCCTAGGACCGATAAGTTTAATAACTTGCCCTAGGATGAATTTTCCTTCTCTGACCGCAATCTTGAGTTAAACTTTGTTTATATCATTTTCTATGTTGTTTATTCCACTAAGATAAAGCACTTGTCTTTAGATTTTTAAATAATAGATTCATCATGTGAATCTTCTATAGTTAGTAGATTCACATTATCTTATTAAATTTAACAAATATGTATTCTTAATATAACATGGACCTCACCAACTTTAGTTTGTCGATCTGCCTTCGAAAAACATAATAAAGAGATCAAGCTCGTCTAGACATGACAATCGTGTCAGAATTAAGTCTTTTAACTTGGTGATCAGATCACAGAATCAAGCTACGACTAGTTGAGTTTCTGCCGAGCCCATCCATCTCAGCATCCGCAACCATCACCTCAATGTACACATCCTTCTTTTTTAAGTTTCTCCCAGGTTGAGGCACGATGGAAGTGAGTGATGTTGCCTTTAAATAACAAACGCAGAAATTCATCAAACATTAGAATGATGACATGATGTCGATTTCAGCAAACGTCTTTCTGGTGTTTGATGAAATGACAAAGTCGATTTTGGCAAGTGTCTTTATGTGTTCGATGAAACTCTGCACTTGTTATTTTAGCAATGGAGGCTTATGGGTCCAAATAATGCAAAAAGAAATTAAATGAGAGATGGATTGATGACTTCTGGGAAGTAGATCAACATTATTTTTATAATGGCAAGCCATTTTGAGATTCCTAATAACCGACATCGTATGTACAAGATGTGATAGTATGATTTTGAATTCTGGAAGCGATGACATATATAAGCATCTGGTGTTGTATGCTGTAAATGTGTAAATGTGATACATAACGTATGGCATAAAAAGAAGGGTTTTATCAGTTATGCTCCTCTGAGATATTGCAATATCAGTTATGCCTCTCTCTTTTTTGAAATATCAGTTGTGCGTCTATCTTCTTGCAAAATTCACAATTCTGCTCTTTTGTAATATCAATTATGTCCCTACTTTACCATAACAGAAGGACAAAACTGTGAATTTTGCAAAAAGGTAGGGACATAATTGATAATCCAAAAAAGGGAGGGGCATAAATGAAATTGTAATATCTCAGAGGGACACAACTGATAAAAACCTTAAAAAGAAATAGTAAGCATTCAACGCAGAGACTAACTTAATGTGGAGTTTAGAATCACAAGAATCCAATGGCTAGAACAAGAAAAAGTAAGAACTCCTCTCTTCATTTATCACCTTCCCAATTCCTAGAATGGATGGACTACTAAAAGGCAACTTTTTTTTCATTTCTCCCTAGTTTTCTCTGTATTTCTATTTTTCTTTAAAAATTATAAACAAAGATGAACTTTTCCCTTCAGTTTTCATTGGAATACAAAGTCATATCTACGTATTTTTCATCACTTTGATGTTAGTCATTAACACATGGAAACTGATCTATGAAAAATGCAGGAGCATGCTAAGTGTTTGAACTGAGAAGGAAACTGAAGTACGTGTTTTATCATTGCTGGTCCAAATATCACTTCAATCATTATGACAGAACACATCTCATGATGGCAGCATTCCTAGTTTGTTCATTTTATCGTGTAATTGGCATCAATCTTCCTTTGTCTAATTCTAAACAACTGCAAGCCCTTTTACAAAACTTTTGAGGATGAATATCCTAACATGAGATAGACAAAAGGAGGTGCCATATACTTGTTCGTCCTCCCTGTTGACAAAAGGATCATTATCACACATATTAAACAATAATTACACGGATCTAAATGGACTGAAAGAAAAGCACTACAGATTAACTTTATTATCGTCATGCAATTCCAATCCATTATCCGATTACAGAATGCAAGCAGGAACCGATTAAATAAACAGAAACATAAATTAGGGCAAGATCAAGGAAAGGTAAACTAATGAAGGAATTGTGGCAAACAAAATGTAAGAAAAATAAGGTTAGAAATCACCGAAGCGTCCATGAAATGGACTGCCCTTAGAGAGGATATCGCCCTCACAATACCGGTGCGAAGGGTATTAGCGATCCGCTCCCAGGATACGACGGTTCACGGTCTCCGTCCGCGCACACCGACGAGACCATCCTCGAAAGTACCTTCGCGTACTTGCAGCCTAGGGAAAGAGAATGTGGTTCATCCGCGAGAGGAAGAACGAGAACGGAGCAAAGATAGCGTAAGATTTTCTTGAGAGTGAAGAAAAATAGCGTGGGAGAAGGGGTATAAAAAGAAGGTCGCGTGCCCTAATGCGCGGTACCTTTCGATTTTCGAAAACGCTCCTCAACGGGCGCGTCTTTTCGAATCCTGAAACCGCAGCTATAACGAGCCGCTTGGGTCGAGTTAAATTCTTATTTTAGTCGAATCCAAATTAATCGTGTGATTAATTTAATCGACCTACCAAATGAAATCTGTAGTAAAAGTATCGAGATTCGAGATCCGATGTACCCCTCTTTCCAACCCTCTCAATCCTCCTCACAATTTACTATTCACAGGGGTACAGTTTACTATTCACAGGGGTACCCCAACCCAACCCAGCAACCAAACATGCCCATAGGTTCAGGTTCTGGATATTTTCTGTGGATAAAGAGACGCATCATGCAGCAACAACCCAACTAGCGCGATGTCAGTTAGAATTAGTTGTACGAGCAGTACAATTCATTTGTTATAATATTTTTTAACCACATTCAAATAAAAAATAATATAAAAATATTATAATTATTAAAAAAGTTAATATAAATATAGTCAATATCACATCACATCACATTTATGATTCCAACCCTCTTCAATCCTTGCAACCATCCAAACAACATTATTCACATGAGGATATCCCAACCCAACCCATTACCAAACATACCCTAGATGTAATCAGATGGCTGAGACACTTTGGGAATTGTCGGCTGCCTCCCACCACTTATAATGACAATCATTATTATGATGTGGTAAATAAAAGACTACCACGAAATTGATTTATATCTATCTCGTGAGCAAGAGCAATTTCCCTGACAAGGCATGCTCCCCGCCCAAATACCTTGTCAAGGCAGCTGATAAATTTTTTTTCCGTTCAAGGCATCGATCGACGAACGATTCATCAATCGCAACCGTTTGTCGATTAAGCCAGCCTCTCTTTCCGTGCACATAAAAAGACAATAGTAATAAATGCGGTCGGGAATCGTTCATCGATCGGTGAACGGTTCGTCGTTTGGTGCCAAGCTCCTCCTGGCTTCCGCAAATGAGACATATATTTTGATATCATTTCTACATATTTTTAAATATAAATTTTAATGAAATACATTACTTTCATTATCAAACATATAATACATTTAAGTATAGTTGTTTTATTTTATTTTAGGCATGTTATCTAGAATATTTTAATATAAATTATAGTTATCATCTTGATTATTTCGACACAAGTATGTTTATCTTATTTTATGATTGAAAGTAAAACAAGAAAAGATAAATAATTTTTCAGGACATAAAGAGACAATATGATCATCATTATAATTAAACAAATTAATATTACATTCGAATACTTCTAACATTACAACAAACTTTAATTAAATTGTAATATATTCATGGCCTCAATCGTACTCGCTCCCCAAGTAGTACACTCAGATGGATGTATTTCAGTGCAGTTGCGTAATGCAAATCCGTTAGCTCAATGTACAGATATTCCTCATCATCGTGTACATCCGTTTGTGGAGAAGTCTCGCTCTGTGAAATCTTGACCATAACAGAGGGGCATGGATTGCAGGGAGTAATCAGTGAATTGAGAGTCTGTCGAATGAATAGTTCGATTCACCGACCGCTCCTCCTCTGAGGGTTACTCCGTAGGGGCCTCATATAGCTTAGATAGGTCAGGTGCCATGTCAGAATCACAGATATCACCTTCAATGAGGCTGGACTGTTTTTACCGTGATAGAGCATCTAAAGCCGGCGGTGTTGCACTAAATGATTATCGCGGTGACTGCGGTGAAGTGACTGCAACACGGCGGGATAAATCAGAAATGGATGGTATATGCACTGCTAAGAATCGATTGTCAGAGGGGCATCGATTTGCGAGCCACAAATCAAGTTTTTGCCATGACCTGCATGAACATAATTACATTTGAAATGATTTAAAATGAAATTATATTAAGGTCACTAATAATAACAAACAACAGTCAATGATAATATTAACCATTTTAATCTAAATTTTACAACTAAGCAGGTGATAAAAGCAAATGACAAATATAGCATCGCATTAATGAGAATAATGTCATTACATTGAAGAGCGAAATTTCACTGATGATACATTTAAACATTTATTGTGCCCTATGAAATATTCATAATAATTCTAGCCCTATGACCTCTACTACCTCCACTAGAAGTACTCACGCTCTCCACACTTGGCTCTTGCGGTCATTTTCTAATCGAAGCGGTTCTATCAAGTTGTGGAGGTTGTTGTTGATGCTGCAGTTGTCATTGCTCGTAATCAACAAGAGGATCGAAAATCGGTTCATTGCTGATTGAATTGATGAGTGATCCTTTCCCATGATGTCCTCACAGTCAGCATTAAAATCGGGGATAACATCATCACCCTCAATGCCAACATCTTCATCATCAGTGGTTTCGTCATCATTGTTAGCATCCTCTCCAAACACATCTTGCTCCTTCTGTTCCCTTTGGGATGATTCAGCGATATCGCATGCATTCATCTGAGGAGTTTCTATTTCATTTGTTTCCACCATCAATTGCATCATCCCAAGAGAATGTGCAATCTTTAACATCAACGCACATGTCTGATTATCAGAAATAATGACTGTACAAAAATGTGTTGATGTTCACTGGTCATCTGCACGTCACTCATACATTATATTCACCTTGTTTGTAATCAGTTAGGGCACGAACCGTCGATACGAGATCTTTGAACGTGTTAGATAAGGGGAGACATATCATATGACTACTCTCTCCTTCGTAGCTGACACTCCCGTTTTCAAGGACAATTCTTCCATTACAGAAGACATATAATACAACCAAGTTGGCCATATTCTTTGAAAGAGGAAAGTCAATTTTAATCTCACCAAATTTTCAATGCTTACATCTTTAGATCAAAACTGAACTATATAGCCGTTTTCTTTAACTTATAGGCTCATACATCAAAGTGACTTTTGGACTAGATATGAAGATGGAAGTTAAGACGGTCGAATAGAAAGGAATGATGGACCAACTGTCATTAAGTCTTGGCAAAGCAGAATCCTCTCACGTTAGATATATACAATTTACAATAATAATTTTGATACTCCTTATATGTATAATTTTTACTAGAGTAAATTTTATATAAGAGGTGCATTTCCACAATCATCTTCAACGAGAATAAAGTTCTTAGATATGATTATTAAAAAGAAAAATAACATGATTGTAGCAGTTCAAGGTTGTTCCTGTAGTGACTAGATTGGTACCTTAGCCAGGGACGAAGCCAGAATTATTGGCTTGGGGGGGCTATATAGAATCAAAAGACATGTTTGTATGTAGATTTTCATGTAAAAATGATGTGATCGTTTCTTTTGACCTAAAATCATAATATGTTTAAAGGTATCAATGAGCTTTTTCGAACATTTTGCATCATTTCTAGAAATATGAAGGAAAATATGCATTTCACTTTTTTATAATTTGTTAATGTTCTAGAATAAATAATAACAATTATGTTCTAATATTTTTATTTTTTGTATAATCTTTATTTATCTCCCGTGTATGGATAAATTAATTAAGGGATATTTACACCCATAACCCTGAGTAGTTTCGTAATTACCCCAGAAACCCTCGATAGTCACAAATTACATCCAGAACCCTGAATAATGCTTAACCTTTACATGGCATAACCTTGTGTCAAGGTCCATCTTAATTGGCCGTTAACTGTGACGGGAAAAGTTATATAATGACCATTTTACCCTTCGAAAGACAACATATTTATAGCATGATGCCATTTATAGATCAAACAAAAATGATGCACTCCCTGAAGCATCACCGCCCAGCTCCCTGGAGCCTCACCGCCGAGGAGCCCCCCTTGCAGCGAGCTCCCTGGAGCCTCACCGCTGAGGACCGAGCTCCCTGGAGCCTCACCTCCGCAAACTGCACCCGCCCTGGAGCTTCACCGCCGAGGAGCCTCCTATCCCCCTACAACGAGCTCCCTGGAGTCTCACCGCCGAGGACCGAGCTCCCTGGAGCCTCACCGCCGCGAGTTGTAGCCGCCCTGGAGCCTCACCGTCGAGCTGCACATCGAGCCCCACCCACGAGGAACCCACTGTGCCCAACTCCTCGGATCCCACCGAGTTTCACCTGGAAGAACAACACCCCCCTTCCCCCCAGCCCCGCCCTCGAGCCTCGCCGCCGAGGAGCCCCCCGCGCCCAGCTCTTGCCCCGCCCCCACCGACTTCCTCCGGGAAGCCCCCCTCCCCCACCATCCCCGAGACCCACCGTCGAGCCGTCGGCCTCCCTGCTCCTCGTTGAAGCCCCAAAATCGAGCCCCGTTGTGCTCAGCTCCGTCCATGGTGCCATCCCGCAACCGCAGCAACCGCTAGTGTACCCGACCCTCTACCCTTCGCGTGTGAGCTAGCAACATCTTATCTTCCCCTTCCGATAACTCTTGAGCGCAGACTACCGCATTGTTCCAGCACATGATTACCTCCTGAAAGAAGGCCTGAAGCAGCATCCGATATTTTCCACCGCCACACTTCCATTTCTGCAAGCACCCACCATCACCCCAAGCGACACCTCACGAGCCGCATCCGCCAGCACCCTACCATCAACCATTGACTGCAACTCTCTAGCCCCTTTCTCCAGCACCCCATGACCATCGACCTTGCCTTCCCGACCACACTGACATTGCTAGCTCCTATGGCCACTCCCACCGCACGAGAAATAGTGGATCGGGTCCCTACAGTCACCCACGTAGTGTCCCCGACCATCGCACCGCAAGCACATCTCCTTGAAGCGCCCCCACCCAACCTTTATCGGCTCCTGATGAATCCCCATTCATCACTCTTTATTCTTTTATTTTAGCTACAAAATCTTTGCAAAACACCATGTATATTTGTGTAAATATAATAAATTGACAAAACACATGCATTGTGTAAATAGTGATAATCAACATGTTTTTGTGCAAAAAATAAAAGAATAAAGAAATAAAAGAAAAAAAGAGGGAAATATTTAGAATAAATATTGAGCGACCTAATCCCAAGGGAGGGCCAAGCATTGGCCTGACCGCAAAAGAAACCAAGTAGAGGGAGATAGGGTCAATCATACTTGTACATACACCTATATATAAATAATTTTATTTTCCTCTAAATAAAAATAAAATATCTTTTTATTAATTTGTATATATTTATAAAAATAAAATAAAAATCAGAAAAATAAAAAGAAAAATAATAAAATTCATTTCCCACCTTGTATATATACCATGTACATATGTATATAGATCTATTTATTTAACTAATGTAAATAAATCACAAAAATAAAATACAATACCTTTTTATTCCAAATTTTATGTTGTAAATAAATAAAATATAAAATTGGAATAATTGTAAAAAATAAACAATTAAAATTAAAAATAAAAAATACATATGTACATATACCTATATATAATAATAATATAATATAAATACATAATTTATTTTGCAAAAAAATAAATAAAAATCACTAAAAAATTCTTTTAAAATAAATAAATATTTTTCATTTTGAAAATATTTTCAAATAAAATCATTTTCTATTTTAAAATGTTTTTCTAATTAATTAATAATCAGAATTATCTGATTGGTCCACGGGGGATGTTGACCCTCGGTCAACTCTCCCCCCAGGACCACTTGCTTCGCGGATGAGCGCGCCCGACTCCCATCTTCCCGAACCCCTAGCATTATAAAGTCTCTCCTCCACCGGGCATTTGACGCATCTTTGGCCTTCCCCCTCGTCTGAAGGATATGGTGAGATCCTCAAGCGCATCACGGAAGCGTGAGCATCGTATCGAATACGACGAGGAGCGACTAGTCGCACTAGTTGCTCGATGCAGCGGAATTTAAAAAATTTTCTCACGACGAAACCGCATGATCCAAGAACACTTCTCGGATCGTTTCGTCTAAACCACAAACAAGTAATTAGGATTACCTCTTGAAGCGTGGTTGCGATCAAGTCTCTAAACGAAGAGACCTCCTGTCTCAAGTCCGATCCGACGGAGGAGACGCTTGCGAGCGCGGGGATGAACCGTGTGTTTCTCGCAATCCATGTTGATGATCCAAGCGGTGGATCTTCCGATCTCGACACACGAGATCCGACGTCTTCTTCACGAGCGAGGCGCATCGAAGGAGACGGAGATCCACGAGCAGAAGAAAGAGCAGCATAACGATGATGCCGCGGCGATGGAGAACCTCTCCATGGCATCCATGGTGGACGGCCATGAGAGGGAGAGAGAGAGGGCTGACCTCTAGTAAGAAAGAGAGAGAGAGAGATGTGTTGTGTAAAATAGAGAGCATGGCGTGCCTCTCTATTTATAGGGTTTTGGGATCCATGGATCTCAATCCACGTGACATATAAAATCAATGGATGAGATTGATTTATGTTAATCCAATGGCTAAGATTGTTGTTGGTAAAACCAACAAATTTAGATCAAAATATATTTGACAAAATCAAATACAAATTAATCTAAATCAAACCAATAAATAAGGAGAGAAGATACATGGAGATTTCATCTCCATGTACCTTCCAAAGTGGACGGCCACACATTCCTTATAGGAATGATGTGCCGCCCCCCTCTTTCCATGGAGAGAGCAATCTCATGGAAATCCATGAGATTGCATATCTCCTTGAAAATCTCCTCTATTTATTTCCAACAACTTTTGTTGGCTTTTTATTCTTCAAAAATAATTCACAATTATATTTGAGAATATTGCAATCTTGCCATAGAAAAATTGTGGATCAAATTCACAACCCAAAACAACATATAATTTACATTGTCAATTAATTACACAATGTGTATCCAATACACATAATTAATCAACACATATAAATTATAATTAACTCTCTCTAATACATTATAAATCACATTTATAATATATTATTAATAATTGGATATTTCTATCCACATTATTCTTATCCATAACAATTAAATCATATTTAATTATATTGGATAACTTATTCTCATGTACTCAAATAATATGAATCACATTCACATTATTTACATCTTTGATAATCAAATCACATTTAATTATCTAAGATAACTCTCCTTATAATATGAATCAAATTCATATTATTCATGATAATTAAATCACATTTAATTATCTATTTTCTCAATGCTCGGATACATATATCAACAATAGAATTATCCATGAACTCTTTCAAGGATAATGCGCTTTCTCCGCGAATACTTGGAGATAAGGACATGGCGATTGTATTGTTCCACGTATAGTGACATGGATATTGAGATCACATCTCAAATCCAGATCTCGGGCCTCCCATAGATGCTTGATTAAATCAATACCGTAAATCTAATCTTCTCATTGAATCTGAATCACATTCAGATCAATGTCCAATATTTGGACTAAGATCAGATTACTTCTCTACTGAGAGGAGTCACTAAAATCCAAACCCGTTTCATCACTCCCTAGGAATGGAAGCGTCATGGTTATACAATCGTTTATGATCACATCACCCTCAGGTATTCCTAATACCTGTATATCCTGCATACTGGAAGACTCAGAATAAACCCGAAGTATTAGATCAACTTTATACTGTCTACTTCAGGGTTTTATCAGTAAGTTTCTCATTCGATCATTGGGAGTCGGTATCGATCATATACTTTCCAAAAGCATATATCATACCTAGGTCTTGATCATATACTTTCCAAAAGTATATATCAAACCTACAAATTCAGTCAAGCTTCCAAAGCGAGACGACCATGCGCATGGAATTTGATTCTTCCCAATATCTCATGAGTGAGCTCATGTCTTCCGGTTCAGTAACTGAACCTGTATGATCCCTTTGAGAGATCGTATTACTCATATGCCCTTATATGCACACCAGCGCGCCGGTGTATAGACCTTGATTAGGTCATCAACCTATTGGTCTGCCAAATGTACATACTCAGACATATAGTAACACATCTGTCTCCGGTCAGAGGATGTGTGCCTATATCATGACAGCATATGATATAGGACTTTGGTTATCTCGATCTCGTTAAGTCAACTCCTTGACCTAACTCATCTGACACCTCCGAATCTCTATTCCTATGCAGAGGACCTGCATCAAGAGGTCGGTCAAATATCAGCCTAAATGAGATAGGATTGCCATCTCCTACTCAGGCTGGAGATCATCTCTTAACAATCATTTGACGGTGCTCGATGAGTCCTCAATCTCATTAGATATTCATCTAAGCACCAGCCTCTATGATTCAATAATTGAATCAACAGCTGTATGATCATTAAAATGGCCATGGTACATAACCCTAATTGTACTAAGGGACCTATTATGCAAATTATGTACTCTTTATTTCAGATTTAAGGAGTGAATTGCAATAACATTTATTGCATAATGGCTCACCGTGGGCTCGCATGTCCAACAATCTCCCACTAGCCCAAAGAGCCATCAATGGGCTAATTATTTAAACCCACACTCATGTGACAATCATAGGCTATTTAGAAAATAGTTAGGTAAGTTGATCAGTCACTCCGTTCCCAAGAGACTACGCCAAGTCCTTTTACGGTACTTGCATATCTCCTAGTAACAATGCTTGCATCCAATGCGAATGTTGCATCTTATGCAACAGATACTCAATTTTGTCGGTTATAGTGTCCTTGACACTACATCTTATTAATTATCACAACCAGTATTCCCATAATCCTTATCAGAATACCTTCATTCCTGGAGATCTCTATCTCCTAAGGTATCTACAGTTAAGACCCTTATAGATCACTATCTACAAGGTTTTAAACTTTTAAAGATAAGACTTTGAGATCACTATCTCTAAGTTTCATCATCTTTGAAGATATTGTTATTACTGCAACTAAGTGTTTTATTTCCAGAGTAGGATTAGTAGCAGATTACTACTCCCACTGCATGGTAGACATCTGGTTATTGTACACATCTAGCATACACTTCAGCTTCTCGTAACTGATGCACAAGTGCAAGCAGTTTTAGCATTCACTTCCTCAACTCTTTGAGGTGCTATCCCTTTAGATAGGTCAGTACCATATCTTAAGGGAAAGAAGCCTTTCTTGGAATTTTCCAGAAAAATGGAATAAGTCCAAGGTGTACTACTAATGTGACAGTCCCAATACCCTCTTCTCTTTGCTTCTGAACGACTTCAGAATTAAGATCTAAGAGGTATTCTTGAGATCGTATCTCAAGGTATGGAACAACCAAATTATAAAACACTTATTATTATCACCCTTAGATCATTCCAAATGATTAGGATAATATCTACATTTAGCACGATGAACACAATGGCACTCCCACTAAGCTTCACATGGTCCATCAAGATTTTATCTGAAATCATAACATTTATAATTTCATCAAATCTTATGTTCCAACTACATGAAGCTTATTTGAGTCCAAAGATGGAGTTCTTTGGCTTGCACACCTTGCTTTCCTCAACCATGAAGCCCTGGGGCTACTTCATATGAATATCCTCAGAGAGGTATTCATAGAGGAATGCAATCTTGACTCACATCATGAAGATGTCATAGTCAAGTTGTGTAGCTATAGTTAGCAATATTCTGATGAGTTAAAGCAAGGTCACTGGAGAGCAAGTCTCATCGTAAGCGATGTCTTCTCTTCGGTGTGTAGCTCATGGCTACGAACCGTGCTTTGAAGGTCTCTACCTTCTCATCAGGTTCCCTCTTTCTCTTGAAGATCCATTTACATCTTAATGGGTCTGACCCATATAGGTAGATCCTCGAGGTTCCATATACAACACTTGTATATAAAGTCTACATTAGACTTTTATTGCTAACATCCATCTTTCCATGCCATGATCACATGAAGTCTGATCATTTTCACATGGAATACATCCTCAAACTCATTTGAAGAGGTATTAGTGTTTCATCTTTAATTGTCCTTTTAGTTTCCAATTTCAGGAGCATCATTATCTTTTCAAGATTAAATGAGTTCCTTCACTTCATTTTATCTTGATTCTTAAGAGAGTCATCCTCTAAGAATCATATTCTCAGAGATGAGATCCTTTAAGAATCTCAAGGTCATAAAGTAGGTATACAATACCATCCTTTATTTTCCTAATGAAGCAGCACTCTCTAGTGCTAGATTCCAGCTTACATGCATGGAACCTTATTATGTATATAATGTAGTCTCTACTACATATATACCTTGGAAACTAAGAGATAATTATGCTAGGATTAATAATTGATTAAATCATGTCACACATGATCAATTGTATCTTCCTACAACTCCATTGAGTTAAGGTTTATTAGGAGGATTGAGATAGAAATGATATTCATATCTCCATAATGTATTTCTTGAATTCATCTAATAGGTACATGCTACCTTGGTTAGATCAAATTCATTTTATCTTCCTTCAAACTTTGGTTCTAAACCAAAATTGTGAAATCTTTGAACATTTCAAAGTTTTCTAAGTGAAGAAAAGAAATCTCATATCAAATAATCACTAATAGATATCACATATCCATAATATTTATTCTGATATAGATGATTCTCATACATTAATATGTATGAGATCTTGAATACCTTAATCTTACACCTTTCCTAAGGAAGGGTGTATTGGACATTTTACTTTGAATACAATATTCACAAGTATGTGAGATTTGAATCTTTAGACAATCTAAAGTTTCATGTCTTACCAGTCCATTGATTTCATCAACAGACATATGTCCAAAATTTGATGCCAGATCATTGTCTAATGATCTTTATCCTCCTATTGATCTTTTAAAGGTTTAATTTTCAGTATTAGAAATCTTAATGAACCATTCAATAATTTTCTAATTTAATAGAGTCCACTAGATTTTAGATTACTATCTGAAATATTTCCATCATAACTCTTTATGATAGATTTATTACAGAATTCATGTTTATATCCAACAACTAGAAATAAACAATGAGTGTATTCTAATATCTAGGTCATAGAGACATTCTCTAAGACTAAGGGCTCCCACTGAAAATATGAAGTCTATTGATCTCATGGAAACTGTTGCAACACTTGCATCACTTTCAACATGGATGATCAATAAACCTTAAGATCAAATTTCTAATATTCTAATACATATGAAACCAATTGCAAGTGTTATTAGAAGATTGAGATACAATTATTAGACTTTACCTTATCAAATAAGTAAGTCAATTTCAATGATTATATGTAGATTATACTGATGCTCCATCCGAGTCCTTTTCTGAGGATTCTAGACAGACTTGATAGTCATACTATCAACACATCAACTTATTGCAATATTGGCATTCATCCAACTCTTTGGATGGCATATGGAAGTCACAGAAGTATAGTCAACTATTTGATTATGCTTCTTGCTTGGGTCCAACCCATGCTTCCACTGCGCTCCCTTTATCTATAAACAACCATTGCTTAAGATTAAGGATCTCTTATGTTAAAATCAAAAATTTCAATATAAGAGTATTTCAACATTTATACAAGCTTCACCAAATTCATACAATATGAATATTATGAAGCTTCATGAATGACTAGAGTACAAACAGTAGAATGATGACACTCATCATCTACATCCATCTAAACTCTTAAAACATAGGTTCAGGTAGGTATTCAAATAATTTGAATACATCATCTCTTATAGAGCTACCATTCTACATGATGCAGAGAACCATGGCATTCATGATTAAATGTCAAGAGCACATATGTATGCCAGAAAATCTTTATTGATTTTATAAGGATTATCTGATAATTACGATCATCATCGACATGTCACTTCTAAAGTACTTCAATGAGATCAAGACTTATAGAGACATACAAACCCTAGGGTTTTAGTCCTATTGTCTTATTTAATTATCACTTCTCATTATTATGAGGAAACTTGCACATTGCAACCACATACATTATGTGTTCAATTGCAAGTACAATATCTGGATCAAGGGTCCAATCCATGATATTCAACTGGTTATTATTGAGTATAACATTGAGTGGGTTTAATGAAGGATTATCTGAAATAAGAAATTAGCATAAGGGTATATATTTATATATATACATGTTTTACTTTGATTTAGGAATTTTTATATCAAAGTTGTCTTGCCTTGTCAATACTGAAAGTTCATTCCCTTAATCACTTTCAATGTAAGAGATATACTTACCATTATATCTCAAGCAAGATCTGGGATCTCCTTCCTTATCTTTGTTGCATCCCAATAATATGAGAACCTACAACTCGGATAAAAAGAAGCGGGAACACATTCCGCCTTGCAAGTCCAACTTGCATCTCCCAATTCGGTCTTTAACACCCGGGCCCACCACCCCTAAGGTGATGTTGACCCGTCATTAATTGAACCAACCGTCAACAGGAATACAGCTCGCTATGCACAATCCAATATCGCCCCAATAATATGAGGACCCGATATTGGGGTCACTACGCATACGTCCTTACTCTTTCGAGAAGCGACGAGCCCGATCCAAATGGATCATATGCAGGAGTTGTCACTTCGGATAGGCGTCTCCCACATATAATATCTGGCGACGAAACCCTTCGCCTTGACGGGAGACCATGGATGTCACTTATGTGATCCTCCATATCGTATTCAAATTATAATTAATCATTATGAATCACATTCATTACGATTAATTCTTCCAAGGGAAATAATAACTCTATTCATAATAGAGTGTTCTTAATTGGATATAATTAACTTAATCATATTAAATTAATTTTCAATCCAATTCAATCAACAAACTTGATTTTACTTGAATATATGGTATTATTCTCAAAGTACGTGTTAATTCGTATTTTAATAATTAGAAAAATACATCTTAATCCCTCGGACATTATCCCGACCCTACCCGCTGTCATGGCCAGTACCGGCGGGAGTGGGACGGACCGCATACGTTGCAACCCGCTACCCCAGCGATCCCCGACTAGACACCATATCCGTCTCGGGAAAGGATAATGCCAAATTGATTAATTTGTACTTGAGATGATCATCGGTTCTTCAACCGAAATTATACCATATAGTAATCAAAACAATTTTGATTATAAGGAAATTTGCTAGACAAATTCTCAATCCTATTCAAGCAAGAGTTTGATGATTGTGATTTCAATTATGATTTAGATCAAATCTAATCAATTAATTGATTGGGGCCAAGTCAATTAAGGAAATAATCATTCTCTAATATTTCACAAATATTTTCCATAATTATTTCTCGAAATTAACAATTAATTTCATTAATTGACAATCACATGTTTCTTGATTAGGAAAGTAATTTCAGCAGTGACCTCTACTTACTAAAATTAGCATATCTCAATCAATTTAAATCCAAATTAAGCAAAGCCAATTTCTAAAGTTTGCTAATTTGATTTAGAACATAAACCAAGTGATGTTTCACGCATTTCGAGGCAAGTCTAAACAGTAATTAACATTTTAATCACGTTCAGATTCACAGTTCCCGCAACAGTGCATACATGTTCATTAAAACTACCATATCTAGAGCATACGAAATCCGATTTACGCAAACTCAGATCCTATGGTTTCCTTATTTAATGGGGAACAAAATACAAGTATTAAATTCGTGTTTAAGCAATTTAAACAGTGCCGAATATATTTACTAAACAGATCTGCGAAATCAAATTTGATGAAAACTTTCGCGAACTTAACGAACCCAAGCCGTCCTCGGTTAGCGAATCATATTCGAAACCGTCGACCTAAGGCTCTGATACCACTTGAAGGATATGGTGAGATCCTCAAGCGCATCACGGAAGCGTGAGCATCGTATCGAATACGACGAGGAGCGACTAGTCGTACTAGTCGCTCGATGCAGCGGAATTTAAAAAATTTTCTCACGACGAAACCACATGATCCAAGAACACTTCTCGGATCGTTTCGTATAAACCACAAATAAGTAATTAGGATTACCTCTTGAAGCGTGGTTGCGATCAAGTCTCTAAATGAAGAGACCTCCTGTCTCAAGTCCGATCCGATGGAGGAGACGCTTGCGAGCGCGGGGATGAACCGCGTGCTTCTCGCAATCCATGTTGATGATCCAAGCGGTGGATCTTCTGATCTCGACACACGAGATCCGACGTCTTCTTCACGAGCGAGGTGCATCGAAGGAGACGGAGATCCATGAGCAGAAGAACGGGCAGCATAACGATGATGCCGCGGCAATGGAGAACCTCTCCATGGCATCCATGGTGGACGGCCATGAGAGGGAGAGAGAGAGGGCTGACCTCTAGTAAGAGAGAGAGAGAGATGTGTTGTGTAAAATAGAGAGCATGGCGTGCCTCTCTATTTATAGGGTTTTGGGATCCATGGATCTCAATCCATGTGACATATAAAATCAATGGATGAGATTGATTTATGTTAATCCAATGGCTAAGATTGTTGTTGGTAAAACCAACAAATTTAGATCAAAATATATTTGACAAAATCAAATACAAATTAATCCAAATCAAACCAATAAATAAAGAGAGAAGATACATGGAGATTTCATCTCCATGTACCTTCCAAAGTGGACGGCCACACATTCCTTATAGGAATGATGTGCCACCCCCTCTTTCCATGGAGAGAGCAATCTCATGGAAATCCATGAGATTGCATATCTCCTAGAAAATCTCCTCTATTTATTTCCAACAACTTTTGTTGGCTTTTTATTCTTCAAAAATAATTCACAATTATATTTGAGAATATTGCAATCTTGCCATAGAAAAATTGAGAATCAAATTCACAACCCAAAACAACATATAATTTACATTGTCAATTAATTACACAATGTGTATCCAATACACATAATTAATCAACACATATAAATTATAATTAACTCTCTCTAATACATTATAAATCATATTTATAATATATTATGAATAATTGGATATTTCTATCCACATTATTCTTATCCATAACAATTAAATAATATTTAATTATATTGGATAACTTATTCTCATGTACTCAAATAATATGAATCACATTCACATTATTTACATCTTTGATAATCAAATCACATTTAATTATCTAAGATAACTCTCCTTATAATATGAATCAAATTTATATTATTCATGATAATTAAATCACATTTAATTATCCATTTTCTCAATGCTCGGATACATATATCAACAATAGAATTATCCATGAACTCTTTCAAGGATAATGCGCTTTCTCCGCGAATACTTGGAGATAAGGACAGGGCGATTGTATTGTTCCACGTATAGTGACATGGATATTGAGATCACATCTCAAATCCAGATCTCGGGCCTCCCATAGATGCTTGATTAAATCAAGACCGTAAATCTAATCTTCTCATTGAATCTGAATCACATTCAGATCAATGTCCAATATTTGGACTAAGATCAGATTACTTCTCTACTGAGAGGAGTCACTAAAATCCAAACCCGTTTCATCACTCCCTAGGAATGGAAGCGTCATGGTTATACAATCGTTTATGATCACATCACCCTCAGGTATTCCTAATACCTGTATATCCTGCATACTGGAAGACTCAGAATAAACCCGAAGTATTAGATCAACTTTATACTGTCTACTTCAGGGTTTTATCAGTAAGTTTCTCATTCGATCATTGGGAGTCGGTATCGATCATATACTTTCCAAAAGCATATATCATACCTAGGTCTTGATCATATACTTTCCAAAAGTATATATCAAACCTACAAATTCAGTCAAGCTTCCAAAGCGAGACGACCATGCGCATGGAATTTGATTCTTCCCAATATCTCATGAGTGAGCTCATGTCTTCCGGTTCAGTAACTGAACCTGTATGATCCCTTTGAGAGATCGTATTACTCATATGCCCTTATATGCACACCAGCGCGCCGGTGTATAGACCTTGATTAGGTCATCAACCTATTGGTCTGCCAAATGTACATACTCAGACATATAGTAACACATCTGTCTCCGGTCAGAGGATGTGTGCCTATATCATGACAGCATATGATATAGGACTTTGATTATCTCGATCTCGTTAAGTCAACTCCTTGACCTAACTCATCTGACACCTCTGAATATCTATTCCTATGCAGAGGACCTGCATCAAGAGGTCGGTCAGATATCAGCCTAAATGAGATAGGATTGCCATCTCCTACTCAGGCTGGAGATCGTCTCTTAACAATCATTTGACGGTGCTCGATGAGTCCTCAATCTCATTAGATATTCATCTAAGCACCAGCCTCTATGGTTCAATAATTGAAACAACAGCTGTATGATCATTATGATGGCCATGGTACATAACCCTAATTGTACTAAGCGACCTATTATGCAAATTATGTACTCTTTATTTCAGATTTAAGGAGTGAATTGCAATAACATTTATTGCATAATGGCTCGCCATGGGCTCGCATGTCCAACATCGTCACCAGTGAGCTCCTCTCCCTCACCTGAGTGACGGCCGTGTGAGAGAGGGTCGAAGAGAGGCACGATAAGCCAGGAACCACTGATCTGGCGACCACACCGCCGTGCTCCACCACCAGGTGAGCCAGAGCCTCTGGTCCCGTCGAACCATCGAGGCAACGACCCCTGGAGGTCCCTGACCTCCAGCACAGACGATCGCAGCCACTCACTAGGTCAGATTCCTTCTAGGTTAGTCTAATTTTTGATTTCCCCCATTTGCGCCGTCGGCCTTCGCAGGCCAATCCACTTCGCTCCGGTCACCCATTCAGCCTTCCGACCCGACCATCACCTTCACCAGCCTTCGCTCCACCTTCTCCACCCTTCCATTCACCCTGACTCGCCCTGGAGCAGGTTCCCTGCTCTCCTCCACCGTCGTTTAGTCAGAGGGCGCCGCCGCGACCCATCTGACCACCCATTTCACCCGTTAACGGGTCGAGGCAATTTGACCTCGACCCAGGAAGTGTATAGTGCAGGAGTTTAGGTCCAAGGGCCCCATCTGGGGGTCCAAATGTTCGGGCATAACAGCTCCGAGCCACCTTCGTCGCCGGAGCTCTCCAGAGCTCCTTAGCCTCATCGGAGCATACCAGGAGCTGCGGGCTATTGTAGGCGATCTTTTCCCCATCTCAGCAGCTCCGGAGGAGCCTTGCACCGCGTGCATTGGGCCGGTGAACTTTGCCGACGAAGTGTTCTTGGAGGACCTCCAGTTATCGTCCGATCGACCCTCCACCGCCAGATCAGATCGTAGCCATCCATCCGCGGAGTGCTTCCAGCCGTTGATTCGTTTGAGGGTCGCATCCAGAACGTCCATCGCTGAAGAGGCGCCAACGCTTCTCCACCGTTTGATCTTACACGTGGTGCGTCTCCAGCCGAGGGTCAAAATAATAGGGGTAATTTCACTTAGGCCCCTGTCCTTTTTCTTTTTATCGTTTAGTCCTGTAAATATTAGTTCCAATTCTTTTTATTTTGGAACAATTGCATTTAGGACCCTACATTTATTTTATTCGTATTTTAGTCCCTGTTTATGTGAGCCACGTGCATCGACACGTGAGGGTGTGGGTAATTTGCACTTTTAGTCCTGAACTCTCTGCTTGTTACTGATTACATCTTTTTAAATAAGAATTGCATTTATACCCCTCTTTGTGCCAGTCACGTGTGTTACACGTGTTATATTGGAATTTTTGCATTCCAGGCCCCGGGCTTTCTATATTTGTTACGATTTGGCCCCTGGAAGTATGTTTTCTTGCATTTAGGTCCTTAATTGCTGTGTACCTTGTTTTTATTGAATAAAATACAATTGAACTCCAAATTATGTGAAATTTTGGACTGGCTCCTGCTACTGTGTAAAAATTTCCCTAAATTTTTAAGACATTTTCAAGACTTTTTGTTATTTTGAAAAATCAAAAATATTGATTTTTTCTTACTGTATAGTATAGTAAATCAGAGAAAAATTCCTTTAAAAATTCTAAAAAAATTGTGTTTGTTTATTTTGTTGTTTATTAGCTTCTATCCAATTTTCAGCTCATTTGGACTTCTAAAACCCAAAAAAAAAATAAAAAAATATTAAAACCTTATAAAAATTCTGAAAAATTCTATAAAAATAAAAAAAATGCAAACTCTTTTTCTGTAGTTTAGTTTTTGTATTTACTTTGCATAAAAATTATCATCAGATTTTTATAGATCAACTATATATTTTTAATTGATCTTTCAAATATGACTGTACATATTGCCACTGTTATCCCTTTTCTTGATTTTTATAAAATTAACTAAAAAATGAAAAATTCTGAAAAATTCACCAAAAACACTTAGAAATATGAAACACACAAAAATAATTTTATTTCAATTTTCTGAGCATTTTTGAGTGTTTAAATAAATTGTTGAATTTGCTTGTTTATCTTTTTCTTATCTTTTCTCTTATAATAAAAATACAAAAATTTAAAAAAGATTTAAAAATCCACCAAAAAGACCTTTGTTTATTTTATTTTATTTTTAGACTACTTCGTAGGCCATCTCGACCATCTCGTGCTCCCTGAGTCCGACCCTGATCGCTATACCAGGTTAATAAAATAGCGAGGACCGCTTCGTGTTTTATTGATTTTATCTTTGAGTTTGGTGGTTCCTTGATTTTTCTTGATTGAGCTGTCTCGAGATCCGGGTCGCAACGACCCTTGATTGATTCATACCTGATCCGGATCTGTGAGAGGATATTCGTCTCATCAGAATGGCACCGTTATCGGGGAGCACGGCTTAGTAGTCTTTGTATTTCATTTCTGTTCAGTTTTGTTTTTCGCGGCTTTTTTCGTGGCTTTTTCTTTCATCCGCGGCTTTTCGCGGCTTTTTATTTCTCTTTTGTTTCATTTTATTTTAATTTATTTTATTTTGTTCTTGTTTGTTTTGTGTGTTTATTTCTATTTTTGCATATCGCTTGTTTTATTTTATTTGTCTTGTTTATTTTTATAATAATCTGGTCTGACACACTTCTGTTTCTACTTCTTGTAAGGGCCCGAGGATCGAGGCGGCTTTTTCGGAAGCCGAAGCAACCGCGGGATTTGGAGGCGGCTCTCTTCTTTATGGAGCCGCAAGAGAGTGCGAGGAGGAGAACCAAATTGCGGGAATAGCCGCGGAGATAGTGTAGATTAGTTTTACTTTCTTTGCAGACTATTTATTATTGTAATAATACAGGTACCCGGACACTCAGACTTGTGGACTCTGCGGGGTCTGTTTCGTCGAGCACCAGTGTGCTCGGGGGACCCCACCGTGGTTTTGTTTTGACCGCTTTTATTTTCTTTGATTTCACGTGGATTTCTGTGCTTGAGCCCCTAGACTTAGGTTTTTATTTTCGTTGAGCCAGGTAGCATTAGGTCCAAAGCCCTAATAGAATATATGTTCCCATAGAACGCGCTTGGATCTAGACAAATAAACCCGTGCTTCACGGTAATAGGAGCTTGTGTAGGACAGTTTTCGCACTGCATCCATATAGTTAGTTTATATTTATGCACGGATCATAATTGCATGTAGACTGCTGGAGTCAGGTACGCCTTCTATCTCGTGCATGCATCATTGATTTTGTTGCGTATCAGCTTTTCCGTTTTTCCTCTCCCCGTTTTTCTGGACTTAGGAATAAAAAGGAAATCAAAAATTCGTTAGACGATTTTTGAAAAATACATAATAAGAAAAACAATAAAATCGGGACTGCTAATCACACTTGACCTAAAAGACAGCTCATTTAAAATTTGTCTTAGGGAGAGTAACCCCCTCCTTGTCTAGTTTGGATGAGCGAGAGAGTGACCCGCATCCTAGGCTAGAGCCATATCTGATTTCTTGACTGACTACCGGCCTTTTATTCGGGACAATCGGTTGAGAATATTGGATCCCTATCAGCTCACGTAATCACTCTGAAAGACTGACTTGATCATCTAAATAAAATTGACAAGATAATTGACCGGTCCCTTACGGTCTTCAGCTCAGTGTTGCGTAGGTGAATCAGGGGTTTGCTTTCTTATCTTGTGTGTTTCCAGATCCCTTATTCCTTCGCCCCATCTATCTTCTTCATCTATTCATCTATCTTTCTCCCTCCCACCCTCCCTTCAGTCTTCTATTTCTTTCTCTCCTCTATCCCTGGATGATGGACCCCCTCACTTCTGGCCGACTCTTGCTTCTTCTTCTCCATCTTCTGACCATCAGTCCAGTCCATCTTCGAGGGAGGTCAGCTCCCCGACCAACCTCCCGCTCCCTCCCTCCCATCCCTTTCACTACTATGGGCATGCTATGCCAGACGTCCGCGGAGATCAGATGGAGCAGATGCGATACCCGGACGATGCCATTGCTGAGTTGAGAGTGCACTCCGTTCGTGATCAGAGAGAGCAGATGTGAGTATCAGATGCATCCTATGCCAGATTGATGGATGAGCAGATAGGACAGGGAGCTCAGTCAGCTTCTACACTAGGTCCATTCATTCTGGATTTGGAGCTTATTCAGAGACTACCGACATTTTCAAGAGAGGCGCATGAGGATCCCTATCTTCACTTGTCCGAGTTCGAGGAGTTTTGCAGGACACGGCTTTACTCAGATATCACTGCAGAGGAGATGATGCTGAAGACCTTCCCATTCACACTTCAGGATAGAGCCATGAGATGGCACCGATGGTTGGGAAGGAGATTTGCTACTTGGGGAGAGTTACGTCGAGAGTTTCTACAGAGATACTTTCCCCAGCATAGAGCAGAAATGATGCGGTCCTTGATCACGGAGTTTGCAGTAGACCCCCAGGAGCCATTGCACCAGGCACGGCCGAGGTTTCTTGACCTCTTGAGGAGATTTCCCGACCACGGACTTCCACTGATAGACCTTATTAAGATCTCCATGCGGGGGATGACTGCAGATCAGATAGCATTGGTGATTACCTCATGTGGCGATTCACACTGCAGTTCTGACATTGACTTACTGGATGCCATATCGAGGTTACTTTCACTGAGACCATCTTCACGAGATGCCGTAGTCGAGACAACACATGAGGATGTTGCAGTACCAGTAGGGTGTGTCGCAGTACATGAGGATACAATTTCTACACACCAGCCCGAGGACTTGGATTCTGCAACACCACATAGTACAGAGGAGATGACTCCGACAGTGGAGGTTCTGACTCAGAGTCTGCTCGAGTTTCCGTTGGTCTTCCAGCTAGAGTTCGAGTCAGCCCAGAGTTCACAGTTGACGATTCTTGGATATCAGATCTGCTGATACTCCAGGAAACGAAGGAGCCCCCGCTACTACAGCCATCGATCCAGCCATTCCAGATTCTAGTCCCGGATGATTCAGCCTCTTTTCTGTAGAGACACTTCTCGAAGTCCGACAGATACCATGACTCATCCCAGCAGCTACTGCTCGATATGGGATACCACTCTGAGAGACCAGACATAGATAGTCCCATATTCGAGCCTTTTGTCCTCTACTTTGATGAGACATATACACTTGCTGAGGACCAGATGGCAGCCAGCATTGCCGCAGACCGAGGATCAACCACAACCACTTTACCATCCTCCGCGGTGTTGATCAGTACCTTCTCATGTTTCCAGATTGCCGAGAGCAAGACTTCAGATGATGACGCATCCTAGTGCACAGAGTGGGTGCTAGACAACAACGCAGATGCCCTGATAGATCCTGATCCTCTATTTCTCACCTATGATCTTGTACTCCTCCCTGAGGGTTATCTGCGGGAGGAGGCCATACACGATTTGTACTCGGTTTCACCTTTTGAGAGTGTATCCGATCTGGCAGATCACGAAACCGAGTCTTCTGATCCTTCTGATTCTGAGTCATCTAACCTCGACGACCCTCGCGAGGATGAGCCGATCCTTGAGATATTCGATGATCTGTCTGATTTGTCTTCATTATATGCATCGAATATCTATTTTCTTAGAGAGTCTCCTGATCTTCACTTTCCATACCTCTTTGAGACACTGATTGACGTGGAGGATTCCATGACTGATCCATCCTTCTCCGCGTTTGATTTCTTCGGCTCTATACTTCCATTCCAGTCTGATTCTGAGCCGACGATTTCTTTTGTGCTACCGGATCTCGATCACATATTCCTATATCCTTGGCTGGTAGCAGACACCCACCTGATTGCATACCTGGGTGTCTTTCTTTACACTGTTTATTTCGTCGCGGTTCTCATACCGAGACTGCGACGACAGTATGACATTCGCTTTACAGACGTCGTCCTGAACCTTGACAAAGCATTGTCCTAGCCTTTGCGCCCAGCTAGGGGCGTAAAATCTAGCGCGTGTTGAGAGGCACCTCAACATTGTCTACTTTGTATATACGTGTTTCGTCTTGATTTGATCGTTCTTTCTTCCGTTTTTGTTTTCACCCCAGGTCTCGCTTAGATTTATCTTTGATATACTTAGGATATACTTCATCCTAAATATAGGGGGGTGGGAACACCGAGTTGTTCATATAGTTCCGTTTCATTACTCCTGTCGTTGCCTATACTTAAGGATTCTTCACCTTAAGTATAGGGGGAGTGATGCCCTCCCATCTTGTATATATCTGTCTTCTTCGTCTCTTTCTACCTCTGTTTCGCTGCCTATACTTAGGGATATTTTACCCTAAGTATAGGGGAGGTAGACCCTGTACATTCTCACTCGGATTTCCCTTCGTGTACATCCTTGCTATACTTAGGATTATTTGATCCTAAGTATAGGGGGAAACCCCGAGATCCTCTTGCATTTCTATTCATTCATTCGTCTTTCTATATAGCCTTCCTTTTCACTTCCCTATACTAAGCACGAGTTATGTCTTCTTCATCGCTCTTGACTCTGAGGACATCGTTCGAGCTAAGTATAGGGGGGTGTGTATATATTTCATATATACTTTAGCCATAACTCGTACTTTGTGTGAGTGTGTTATTAAACAAAAATAGCTAAAACTCAATATTTCATAAAAAGTAAAAATTTTTTCCTTGTAAATAAAATTCTTTTATTGCACATACATAGCTAGTTGTACAAATTATTTTTGTAAAAATGTTTGTAAAAACTTTTTGTGTAAATAGGTTTTAAATATTTTCATATAAAAATTATGTATATAGTACAAAATTTTTGTAAAATGTTTTGAAAATCAAAAGTTTTCAAAACCATGTGTAAATTTGTGTACATATTTTGCAAAACTTGCATTCATGCATACATCCATGTTTTCAAAACATTTTTCAAAAATTTTGCACATGTGTAAATATTTTGTAAATTGCATCTTTGTAAATACTTGTATAGTTTTTCTTGGATCATAGTTGACATTTAAATTAGCCTGGAATTAAATTGAAAAATGGAGCTCGTTTAAGATCTTAATCCACCTAATTATAAGAGGAACCTTATAGGACCTAGGGTTGAGACTTTTCAGGTCCATGGTGACTTAATTCTTTGAGTACACTAGGCTATGATCATATGTCATCTCGATGAGCCTAAGTAGAGCACTTAACAACACACACATGATTCATATAGACAATGGCTTGACTTGGACCCACACTTTACACCGAGCTCTCTACGGATGAGGTGGTGAGGAGGCAATCTTCCTTGACTTGGGGTAGCATATGAGGGTAGTACTTCTAGGTGGAACCTCTCTTCTTCTTATAGTGAAGGAAGTGCGTCTCAACTTGGTCTGGTTGCCATGAGGTCTAACAACAGGAGTTGTGGGCTGCAATAATGCTTCAAAAGAGGGATAGTCAACTGGCTCAAGAGGAAAAACTCCTTATGTATATATGCTGCACTTTGTAGATATGTTCTACAGATGCACATTGAAAAAAAATGCAAAAAGAAAAGAACTCCAAAAAAGTGGTGGGTCTGATAGAAAATGACAATCCCACCGGAGTGTATATAGTGCAATAAGCAAAGCTTGAGACTCATGTTCCATCTTACGTAGCTTGCAGCAGAGAGACTTAGCTACACTGGTTGAGCTCCCAGGGATACATGGCTACACTGGCCATGGTCCATTCTCTTCTTCCCCCTCTTCTTGAGCCGGTTGAACTTGAACTTAGAAGGGAATACCCCTCTCCTCGAGGAAAGAGTGGCCAAACTAGGGTCATAAAGTTACCTTGTTGGGGAGGGTTGTCATTTTGCTACTGCTGAGGTGGAGAGCTATACCTCACTTACACTGTACAAGGAAAGATTCATGGTCTTCAGGGTTTGTGTATGTAGACTTGTTCTGATCTGGATTATTGAGGAGTCTTGACTATAGATTAGTGGATCTTAGAGGCTGTTAAGTTTTAAACCTAAATCCAAATAAGTTTCCGACACATTAATAATCCAAAGATCTGACCGAGCTCCATATTTCAATTTAATGAAGGCAAGTTTAATAATCAGCATTGATCCATGCATTTTCCCCTCTTTTTCTTTTCTTTTCTTTTTCACTTCTTTTTCAAATAAGTATTTGCTAAGGGACTAGCAAAGTTAAGTATAGGAGGGGGATGAATCTCCATTCATCACTCTTTATTCTTTTATTTTAGCTACAAAACCTTTGCAAAACACCATGTATATTTGTGTAAATATAATAAATTGACAAAATGCATGCATTGTGTATATAGTGATAATTAGCATGTTTTAGTGCAAAAAAAAGAATAAAGAAATAAAAGAAAAAAGAGGGAAATATTTAGAATAAATATTGAGCGACCTAATCCCAAGGGAGGGCCAAACATTGGCCTGACCGCAAAAGAAACCAAGTAGAGGGAGATAGGGTCAATCATACTTGTACATACACCTATATATAAATAATTTTATTTTCCTCTAAAGAAAAATAAAAATGTGTTTTTATTAATTTGTATATATTTATAAAAATAAAATAAAAATCAGAAAAATAAAAAGAAAAATAATAAAATTCATTTCCCACCTTGTATATATACTATGTACATATGTATATAGATCTATTTATTTAACTAATGTAAATAAATCATAAAAATAAAATAAAAATACCTTTTTATTCCAAATTTTATGTTGTAAATAAATATAATATAAAATTGGAATAATTGTAAAAAAATAAATAATTAAAAATAAAAATAAAAAATACATATGTACATATGCCTATATATAATAATAATATAATATAAATACATAATTTATTTTGCAAAAAAAAAATAAAAATCACTAAAAAATTCTTTGAAAATAAATAAATATTTTTCATTTTGAAAATATTTTCGAATAAAATCATTTTCTATTTTAAAATAATTTTCCAAATAATTAATAATCGGAATTATCTGATTGGTCTACGGGGGATGTTGACCCTTGGTCAACTCTCCCCCCGGACCACTTGCTTCGCGGACGATCGCGCCCGACTCCCATCTTCCCGGACCCCTGGCATTATAAAGTCTCTCCTCCGCCGCGCATTTGACGCATCTTTGGCCTTCCCCCTCGTCGCCAGTGAGCTCCTCTCCCTCACCTGAGTGACATCCGCGTGAGAGAGGGTCGAAGAGAGGCACGGGAAGCCGGGAACCACTGATCCGGCGTCTACACCGCCGTGCTCTACCACCAGGCGAGCCAGAGCCTCTGGTCCCGTCGAACCATCGAGGCAACGACCCCCGAAGGTCCCTGACCTCCAGCACAGACGATCTCAGCCACTCACTAGGTCAGATTCCTTCTAGGTCAGTCTAATTTTTGATTTCCCCCATTTGCGCCGCCGGCCTTCGCCGGCCAATCCACTTCGCTCCGGTCACCCATTCAGCCTTCCGACCCGACCATCACCTTCACCAGCCTTCGCTCCACCTTCTCCACCCTTCCATTCACCCTGACTCGCCTTGGAGCAGGTTCCCCGCTCTCCTCCGCCGTCGCTTCGTCGGAGGGCGTGGCCACGACCCATCTGACCACCCATTTCACCCGCTAACGGGTCGAGGCAATTTTCCCTCGACCCAGGAAGTGTTCTGTGCAGGAGTTTAGGTCCAAGGGCCCCATCTGGGGGTCCAAATGTTCGTGCACAGCAGCTCCGAGCCACCTTCGTTGCCGGAGCTCTCCAGAGCTCCTTAGCCTCATCGGAGCATACCAGGAGCTGCGGACTATCTTAGGAGATCTTTTCCCCATCTCAGCAGCTCCGGAGGAGCCTTCCACCGTGCGCATTGGGCCGGCGAACTTCGCCGACGAAGTGTTCTTGGAGGACCTCAAGTTACCGTCCGATCGACCCTCCACCGCCAGATCAGATCGTAGCCATCCATCCGCGGAGTGCTTCCAGCCGTTGATTCGGTTTGAGGGTCGCATCCAGAACGTCCATCGCTGAAGAGGCGTGCACGCTTCTCCACTGTTCGATCTTACACGTGGCGCGTCTCCAGCCGAGGGTCAAAATAATAGGGGTAATTTCACTTAGGCCCCTATCTTTTTTCTTTTTGTCGTTTAGTCCTATAAATATTAGTTCCAGTTCTTTTTATTTTGGAACAATTACATTTAGGATCCCGGGTTTATTTTATTCGCATTTTAGTCCCTATTTATGTGAGCCACGTGCATCGACACGTGAGGGTGTGGGTAATTTACACTTTTAGTCCTGAACTCTCTACTTGTTACTGATTACATCTTTTTAAATAAGAATTGCATTTATACCCCTCTTTGTGCCAGTCACGTGTGTTGCGCGTGTTATATTAGAATTTTTACATTCTAGGCCCTGGACTTTCTATATTTGTTACGATTTAGCCCCTGGAAGTATGTTTTCTTGCATTTAGGTCCTTGCTTGTTGTGTGCCTCGTTTTTATTGAATAAAATATCAATTGAACTCCAAATTAGGTGAAATTTGGACACGTGGCTCCTGCCACTGTGTAAAAATTTTCTTAAATTTTTGGGACATTTTCGAGGCTTTTTGTTATTTTTAAAAAATCGAAAACATTGATTTTTATTACTGTCTAGCATAGAAAATCAGAGAAAAATAAAAAAATTCCTTTAAAAATTCCAAAAAAATTTGTTTGTTGTTTGTTAGCTTCTGTCCAATTTTCATCTCATTTGGACTTTTAAAACCCAAAAAAATTAAAAAAACATTAAAAATCTTATAAAAATTCTAAAAAATTTTATAAAAATAAAAAATACAAACATTTTTTCGGTAGTTTAGTTTTTGTATTTACTTTGCATAAAAATTACCATCAGATTTTTATAGGCCAACTATATATTTTTAATTGGTCTTTCAAATCTGACTGTACATATTGCCACTGTTTTCCCTCTTCTTGATTTTTTATAAAATTAACTAAAAATTGAAAAATTCCGAAAAATTCACCAAAAACACTTAATAATATAAAACACACAAAAATAATTTTATTTCAATTTTCTGAGCATATTTGAGTGTTTATATAAATTGTTGAATTTGCTTGTTTATCTTTTTCTTATCTTTTCTCTTATAATTAAAAATACAAATTTTTTTTTAAAAAGATTTAAAAATCCACCAAAAAGACCTTTGTTTATTTTATTTTATTTTTAGACTACTTCGTAGGCCGTCTCGACCATCTCGTGCTCCTTGAGTTCGACCCTGGTCGCTATACCAGGTTAATAAAATAGCGAGGACCGCTTCGTGTTTTATTGATTTTATCTTTGAGTTTGGTGGTTCCTTGATTTTTCTTGACTGAGCCGAGTCTCGAGATCCAGGTCGCAACGACTCTTGATTGATTCATACCTGATCCGGATCTGTGAGAGGATATTCGGCTCATCAGCTCCCCACGAAATCCCACCTTCGAACCGCGCTCTTGCGCCATAGCTTTTCCACACTGCCCAGCCCTCACCCACCTCCCCTCCTCCCCCTGCATGCCCAGGTCGGTGCCCTTCCCAACCCCTCCTGTAATCTTGAGACGTAGCCCCCGCGTCTAGACCCTCCATCCCGCGCGAGCTCGCAGGCACCAGACCCCGCACCCGTTCGCCCCCCCCCCGCAAGCCCCAGGTCGTGTGCCAGCAAGCTCCAGACCCCCACCCCGCACGCGCTCGACAAGCTGCAAGCCCCTCCGTGCACGCAGCTCCGCGCTCCGCCCGCCTACCTCGTCGCTGTCCGGCACCCTTCGTCATCATCGAAGAGCCCATCGCATGTTGCGAGCTCGAACTGTTTTCTTTCTTTTTTTTTGATTGATCTCAGCCGTTGGACTACTGAATGATTAGATTAACTCAGTCATCTGGTTAAGTTAATGGACTAAACTAACGGAAGGTTACGTGTGTAAAACGGAGCAGTTATTCAGGGCCGGATGTAATTCATGATTATGGAGGGTATCCGGGGTAATTACGAAGTTACTCAGGGTTATGAGTGTAAATATCCCATTAATTAAATAGATTCTAATGTGATATATGGATAATCTAACTAATAATTTAACGATAAGAACATCTGGATAGGATATTCTAGATAGATTTGATCAATTCAAGTAATTATATGATATTGATTAAGAAAAAAAATTACTTTTGAGATAAAAATTTAATATCAAAAGATATAGTGTATGAATTATTGAATTTCAACTATGGGTATAAATATTCTTTCATGAAATTTCTATCCATCATGATTTGTTTAACGCCATCATGTATTATAAGGGACAAATTGCTCAGAATAAAATATTTTTTACTTAATATAAAAATATAATATCTAAATTTCTATGTTCTAAAGTTCATTTTTGGATATATTGTCACATCCTCAAAAACCTTCCAAATATTTAAATAATTTTCTAGTTGTGATTTACACTATAACAAAATGGATCTATAACAACACTTTTCAAAATCTATCGTTGTATCGCCCATTATTAAATACATACTGATGGTAAAATTTGTTGCAAAATTATTTTTTATATTTGAAATTAGCAATGGATATCATATACAATGTTATATTATTCACGATGGTGCATATAGCGACATTTATCCGTTACCATTTTTCAAAATTTTAACTAATCTTATAAATATAAATTATATTATTTTTAGATAAAATTAAATCCAACAGAGTACTATTCAATAACAAACTTGCCTCTAGTATAATATGAAAAAAAACATCTATTAAAATGCTCAAAATCATGAACAAATTCCCATATTAAGCTGTTTTAAAAAATGAAATCAGAAACATATATGGAGAAATTCTTTAACCTCACATAAGAGAAAAGTTTAGAAGTAGTCGAGCAAGGAAGAAAAAAGGATGCAGAGATTGGGGATGAAAACCGATCGGATATGCCTATTTCCATTTCTGTATTCGCTACAACTCTATCGAATACAAATACAGATACGTATATGATTTGGGTATGCATTAAAGAATCATATCCTTAAAAATTCCAATACAAAGTCGAATTGGATATTTATTGAATTCGAATATGGATCGAATAAAGAGCGGACCTGAATGCAGATCGAATAAAGAGCCAATCCAACTATGAATCGAACAAAGATTGAATCCAAATATGGATCCAATAAGCATGGAATCTGAATACTGATATAATAAAGACCTCATACGAATACAAATTGAATTTTTATCAAGGTTCATATGATTTTAAAAATGACATTGAAATATAAGTTGCATCATGATAAAAGGGAGCGTTGAGATGACATGTATTCTTTACCAGAAGTAAAAAGAGGATATGGTTTTGTAAATTTTGTTCGTATCAATATTCTCAAACAAATGAAAGTTTATTAATATCATTAATATATAGTATTAGAGATTAATGGGGCTACCCCCTTGGGGCAGCCAACATGGCTGCCCCTGCATCATTTTCAACGTTTTTTTTATTTTTTTTGAAAAAATATCATCATGTATATTCATCCCTATATCTCTCATATATGCTACTCGAATTTCGTCGGAAACAGAGACTCCTACGGCCTCCATCCAAACAAGTGTCGATTTAAAAAATCATGCGACCATTAAAAAATGACTGTTTGGATGGAGGCTGTAGGAGTTTCTGTTTCTGACGAAATTTGAATGACATATAGGAGGGATATAGGAATGAATATACATGGTGATATTTTTCAAAAAAATAAAAGAAAAATGTCGAAATAAGGGACGGGGCATTCATGTTGGCTGCCCCACGGGGGTAACCTCATTAAATCCATAGTATTATATAATTTGTACTACTAATATCATAACACGAGGTTGTAGCTTATATGATATTAACTAATATATAAAATAATATTAAATGTTGTATTCGGATATTCGGATCTGAATCCGGATATTCAAACCATTACCATATCCGTATCCATATCCTGAAAGTTTTTACAACCTATATCCATATTCGATCCTTATTCGATTAATATTCGGATATGGATATCCGTATCCGGTAATTTTTTCGAATGCAGTAAGCATATATTCAAATATATCCATATGCGTTTTCATCCCTAGCAGAGATACAATGATCTATTTATATATTATTACACATACAACTATATTTTTTGAAATCTTTTAATTAAAAAATGAATGATTGACTATTTAAAAGGTGGTTGATCTCTTATAATATAGGTATTTTTTCCATGAGCTGGGGGGAGGGGGGCCAAGCCCCCTCCCGCCTCCCCTTCCCTCAGTCACTGACATTAGCTGTGAACTTTAATGGTGTTAATTGATCTGCCGTCCTTAGAAAATCATTATGTCAACAGATAATTGACACATCCATGCGCCTAAAGCAAACAAAAATTTTCTATTTATAGGTAACATTCCTTTATAAACCCATCTCGATAAAAAAATATGAATGCATAGTACGTTCACTAATCGACACTAATAAGAAATAGATCAAGCTCACAAAATTGTGATTGGTTATACTACATAGCTCTCTCAACTTCGTCGCTATGAATGGGGGTGATAAGGTCTTAAGGTTTTTTTTGTTTGGCCAGTAAGTGAAGGGCAGACTGTGAAGGGAACATGGTGGTTTACCAATGGTTCAGTATAAAGATTTTTGTGGACGTCCACTACAATGTTGGCCATGTTTAGAAGGTCTTTTCGGGAGACTCCAAGGTCATCGTTTAATGGAGGTGATTACTTTTCTAATGAAGATGGGTTTATAGATTTGTCCATTTTAGCCCAGCGATTTTGATTTAAGATAGTAAGGACACTTTATACCAAATATATAGTCTTTATGAGACACGAGAGTTTGAATGTAATAATGGACCTATAATTTTGAGCATAATTTCGAGCTTTAGATTTTATACCAATTTACAATTAAAAAAAACAATGGATTTTATACCAACCGATAGAACTTGCTATTATAAATTGCATTTTTTTTTCAAAATTATGTGATATTTCCATTAGAAAATTAAGACAAGAATTTTGAACATCTTAGAGAGAGTACAACCATCTACATCATTCATTGAACATTTTATATGGAATACACACATAAATAAAAAATTACTGATCAAGTTTAATATATTCATGGCTGAAATAAATATAACTTAAATGTAAACTAAAAATTCTTATCTCTTAATCGAGGAGAAGAGACAACAAGCAAGGATGAGAAGGCTTGGGCTGGTTGAAAGGAGAGGAGTATAGGTAGTGAAGACAGGTGGGGGGGGGGGGGGGGGTGAAGAGGAGCGGACGGCTCTTAGATGGAGCCATTTTCGACGAATCGTTCTGCAATCGGTGAATAATTTGCCAAAAGTTGTCTCTGCGACATGAATGTCCTCGAAGACCGCCTTGAAAACCATACCTTCAAAGATCGTCTTGAAGACATCGACCGATCGGGGAACGGTTTGCTGATCTACGGATCGTTCGCGATCGGTGCCCTGAACGAGAAAAAAATTATCAGATGCCCTGACAGGGCATTTGGGCGGAGAGCATGCCCAATCAGGAAAATTGCTCGTATCTTGTAAACATATGCTCTCTTGAGATATATTCGTAATTTCATGATAAATTTATTACGGATGTAGTAATTGATATCATGCGGTCATTTTTCTATAATATTTATTGACATGATGTTTGATATAGGGAAATGGGATGTTTGATATAAGGGAAATGGGTCTGCTCCTTGGAAAGCTAACTTGACGCCCCACTCCATTTTTCTTATTTTTTTATTTTTTGAAAAATAATTCCATGAAAATTCATCATTATATCTTCATATTATTTCATTCAAGTTTTGTGCGAAATAGAGACTCCTACGACCTCCATCTAGACAATTATTTTTTAACAGTCGCAGAATTATTGAAATCGACTCCATCTAGATGGAGGTTGCAAGAGTCTCTAATATATTTTAATGACATAATATAGAGACATGGTTATGAAAATGTACGAAATTATTTTTTAAAAAAATAAAAAATGATAAAAATAGAGCGGGGGAGCTAACTAGTGCATCCACATTTTACCCTTGATGTAATGATGCAAACTATTAAATTATAACAAAAAATTGTCATGCATACATGATATATATTCAGGGAAAAATGGGGCTGCCCCCGACCATTTTCCACATATTTTTTATTTTATTGCAAAATAAAATCATGTGTATTAGTCTATATATCCCTCTTATATGTCATTCAAATTTCGTTAGAAATAGAGACTTCTATGCCTTCCATCTAGAATATGTCATTTTAACGGTCTTAGAGTTGTTGTAATTGACATGTTCTAGAAGAAGAGCATATGAGTCTGTTTCTGACGAAATTTGAATGACATATAGGAGAGATATATAGATGAATATACATTGTGATATTTTTGAAAAAAAACATCGAAAATGAAGCGGGGGCAGCTCCACTGAACCCATATTGTTAACTCCATTACAATAGCATGCATGATATAATGTATGTGAGATAATATATATTATTTATTTATAAGAGGAAAGGGATCCTACTCCATGGAGTAGGTAACTGATCTACTCCACTTTTATTTTTTTTTTCATTTTTTTTTATTTTTTTTTGAAAAATGCTTCCATGGATTTTCATAACTATATCCTCTAATGTGTCATTCAAATTTCGTCAGAAACAGATACTCACATGCCCTCTATCCAGAACATGTAATTTTAACGCTCTTAGATTTGCTGTAATCGACCTGCTCTGGATGGATGACATATTAGTCTATGTTTCTGACAAAATTTGATTGATATATTAGAGGGATATAGTTATGAAAATTCATGGAAGCACTTTTCAAAAAAATAGAAAAAGTGACAAAAAATGAAATGAAGTAGGTAAGTTACCTACTCCATGAAGTAGATCCCTTTCCTCATTTTATAATACCAAATTCCAATGCAATGAGACCGTGATAAATATATATTCACTAGCTCCGAAGAATGTGCTTGATGACTAATTTCTTTCCTACAAGAAGTTTAGAGTTCTTTTGCCGTGCAATTTTTAATCTATTCGATTTCCTGTATATGTTTGCAACCGCATTAATTTATTTAGTTTTCTCTAAATATATGAGTATGATCAATCTCGTCTTAATCCCTGACAGGCTAACTTTAAAGGTTAGAGGAGTTGTTGGTGTTCATTGTAACTGGGAATCTAAGAGCAGATGCTATATAGTATATATTCAGCTTCTATATTACATAGCACATGAAATTATCCAATAATAAATTTTTATGGCTAAAGATTGGAGGGGATGTTGTGTTTGAACTTTGAAGAAGATGAATTGTGTTGACAATATTTTCTTAG
Organism: Ottelia alismoides; assembly: GCA_037367405.1. Lineage (NCBI taxonomy): Eukaryota > Viridiplantae > Streptophyta > Magnoliopsida > Alismatales > Hydrocharitaceae > Ottelia > Ottelia alismoides. The sequence continues at coordinate 20,195 of JAZKJV010008966.1, read as the reverse complement.
AAAATAAAAAGGAACATTAGATTAAATATATTTTTGCGTCCGATTTTCATGCCAATTTAATTAAACCTAAAAAAAACCTAAAAAGTATTAAAAATAGATGAATCGGTGGGACAAGATAAAGGCACAAGTAACGTTAGCTTTTTCATGTATGGTGGAATGGTTTAGAGATATTTGAGATGTGATTATTACAATCATAAAATTATGAAAGCAAGACCCGGTAGGTGGTTGTTAATTGAGGCAGAAAGCATATCGTGTTTTATTTCATTTCAATGAAGCTTTGTTATTCCTGCATGTCAAATATTTTATTATTTCCCTTCAGTTTAACTACTTTCTTAGGGGCGTTCAATTCGAGAATAAGGATAAGGAATGAGGAGAATAATGCTTTATTTTTTATTCATCTGGAAAGATAGGAATAAAGAGAATATGGTAAAATAAAGGTAGTTAAGGTGGAATAAAGAAGAAAACAAGGATGACATAAGGTGAAATAATGAGACGTGGATGGAAATAACCGTACTCTTAGAAATCGTGTCGGGCGAAAAATTGACCCCTTAGTGACTATTCTCCAAACGAACATGGTCCAACTCTACAATCAAATTTCGTCATGTTCGTTTCTTTGGAAATGATTTCATTGTTGATGCAAACAATGAACGGCTTTAAATATATTCTCAAAATGAGAACATGACAATTATTATTACCTGCATTAACAATAAACTATCATATTTATATGTATAAATTTTATTGTCAGATATGAATTCTCGTGCAACGCATGGGAGCAACGGAATAGTGATTTCTAACGCCTCGTGGGTTTGTGAATGGATTTGTTATCTCAAACAATCTATTGCCTTTTCTATAGGGGTGTTCGTGGGGTGGGTATCCGTTCCATTTGATTGTGACCCGCCCCGTCCCATTGGTATTGGGTCACGGTGGATTCGTCCCATTCCAACGGGTACCCAGTTAATATCAATAGATGTTGGCTATCCACAGGTACACATGGGGATAAAGAGAGATACTTCAAGTGATATGTGACATATATTAAAATGCACACGATATGTCCAACTATGTATATTTGTATCTATATCATATTCATAATGATAATGTCAGATACGAAAATCTAAATGGTACGGAATGCAATCATATAGAGATATATGATAAATAAATTAATGAGGATATACAAAACTATGCAGATATTGTAAACCATATGAATACATGTAATTGAAAGGAATACTATCGAATACAGATCTAATAATAACATATTCATTTAGGTTCATCGTCATTATGAATCAAATATGGATAAACGAGATATAAAATATATATAATCTGAGGACAAATGACAAACAATATATAAGTATATATTCCTATTCGTAAATGTATATATTAATTATCATCGCAATTGGTTTATCGTGATGTGTGTGCGCGCGCTCTTATGTGCATGCACGTGTGCGCATAGGTGTGGTTGTGGGCGCATGCACGTGCACGTGGGCATGTTCGTTTACATGGACGCGAGCGCGGATGCGCTGTGGGTAGGTGCGTGCGTGAGTGCGTGTGCGAGTGCGAGTGCGTGTGCGTGTGCGATACAATTCGTATTCAATTGTATTCATTATCATCATATTTGGATGTTAGAATGTATGCATATCAATTTGGATCGTATCCGATATATGTTAATTCAAAATTTGACATACACATATTTCGATTTCAAAATGGATACATATATGAACCCTCCCATACATATAAATTTAATCTTATCTATATAATTTTGATTCTATTATTATTTCTATCTAATTTGCATCCATTTCATACCGGTATTCATTTTTATTGATTCGGCAATATATTTTCCATATTCACCGATATTTGTATCCACGCCCATTCTTATATTTTTAAAATAGATAAGAATAATGTAGCATCTATATTGGTATTTGTATCTAACCATTTGCTTTTTTGTGAATCAATTGATAGTGGAAACTTCCAACTCGGTACCTGCGGGTACCCGTCGAGTTTTTTGTATGGGACATGGTCATGACATTGCGGGTACCCGACCCATCATTTTTAAACAGGTATCCGAGGGTTTAGGGTCAAAATGAACGGGTCGGATTAGGTACCCATTGATCCGGATATTTTTGAACACCCCTACTTCTCTATCATCTATTATCCATATCTTAAACGTCGAGGGTAAAATGATATTTTCTGGATTAAAAAAAATCAAAAGATGACCCTTCAAATATTCCCATGCCACCACCTCCTCCGAGCCAAATAGTGTGACCGAAATAGATGAACGCTCCCACTGACAGTCGTCAATTGTGGCAAAGTGGAAATATGAAAGATGAAAACAAATTAGTTGATGAATATGCAGGTTCAATGCAAAATCCATTGGCATCAAGGAATGCATTTGATGAGACATACGCGGATGAGCTCTTAAGATCTCTCGATAGATGTCATATTCTATTGAGGGCCTTAGAATGCATATGTCACTCATTGAATATCGCACTATTCTCAAGTATCGCCTAATGATTCCTTTATTCTTAACAGATGAAGCTTGTCCAATATACCACAAATCTTGCTTAGACGCTTTTGAGGAGCATGCAGTTCATTGTCGTGAACTCTCAAGTTTTAAATATTAAAAATAATTTTGTCAGTGATGTCTTTTATGATGTACTCAGACATGCTGGAGTTGCTTTAAAGAAAGAAGCACCTGTGAAGTTTCTGGCTGATTCACAGGAAGGAAGATCGACACTCAAACTAGCACATATTCTAATATTTAGATGGACTAGAGGGAAACATGCATGTGCTGATTTGATTAGAGTTTCTCCATTGGTGGGGTCTGATACAGAGCGATTTTATTGCGGGATACACTGCACAGAAAGCTGTTTTAGCTAAAGTTGCTAAGCATGAAAAGGCTTGTATTGACAATCAACATATTTTCATCCCTTTGATTTTGATACCATATAATTCTTGACAACTGAAGCGGTAGAGCTCCTCAAGAGGGTTCAAAAAATTATGCATAGCAATGTTATGATTCTCAGATCAATGGATATCATGTTTCGAAGAATTGGATTTTGCCACTCGAAAGGAATTGGCGGCGCAGCTTGTTGCATGTCTCCCATCAATCTCTATGTAATAACTTTTATTAAATTGCACGAGTTGCAAATGTGGTCGATAGACTTGGTATACGTGAGCAACTTCTTCTTAAATTGTACGCTGGAATAGAGCAACCGTGTCCAGCTTTGGTGAGGTGACATTTGCAAACCAAGAAAGCAATTGGAAATTCCTTGAGGTCAGTGGGCCACCAAGTCATGTAGCCTCTTAAGCTCGTCTCGGAGAAGGGTTGTATATTGCTGATGCCCCCAACTCTAAGATGCACTGTACTCGTCTTAACTGATCGTGTAGTTCTGTACCAGTCCGTTTAATTTGGATCATGCCGTGTGCATCTCCTCCTAAACCTCAATAGATTGATTAAATCAATGGCAGAGATGTCCATTATGGTGAAGGGGGCACCAGTTCCAACGCATGTGATCTTCACTCTTATTTTCTATCATAGCGATGTTGGGGACGTATCCAATCAATCATCACATGAATAGAACCATGGATAAAAAGAAAAGCATGCACACTCGTGGAAGATGAGGATTTATAGTGGCTTAACAATGTGCATACTTCACTTGCTCGTACTATACTCTCTCTATTATTGCTTTAATGGTTTTGGGGGATATAATATGTGGTGCCTCCGGACCTCTTTTACACTACAACAAAAAGAATAACAATTGTATTCAACAATCCCCACCATCAGCTCTCAGCCAATCAAGATTAGGGGTGTCTATCGAGTTCAACGAGTCGAGTTGGCCCCAACTCGAACTCGAACTCGATAAGAAACCCAAGGCTCGAACTCAAGATCGATAAGGGTCGAGCCCTAGATCACCAACTCGAACTCGAACTCATCGAGTTCGAGTTGACTCACGAGCCTCTTATCGAGCCACGAGTTTCTGAGCTGGCTCACGAGCCTCAAAATGAGCTGGCTCACGAGCCTCTTATCGAGTCATGAGTTTCTGAGCTGGCTCACGAGCCTCAAAATGAGCTGGCTCATGAACCTCTTAACGAGTCATTGCTCTATTTTATACATTAAATTATGCAAATGAACCTCTTAACGAGTCATTAGGGTTAGGAAATAGGAACCGTCAGTCTATAGTCTAGGGAAGTTTCGGTATATATGTTTTCAACTTTTTACTTAGAGGGGAAATGAGTTATCGAGTCGAGTTTCCAAGTTGAACAACGCCCAACTCGGACTCGACTCGATAAGCTAACGAGCTATAAAACCCAACTCGGGCTCGGACTCGTTAAGGTTTTGAGTCAGGCTCGTGAGCCCTTAACGAGCCGAGCCCAAGTTCAGCTCATCGATCTCGAGATTTCCTGACAGCCCTAGTCAAGATGCAGGAGGTAGATCAAGAATCTCAGTAATCTAGCCCCACAACTCTAAGCTAATCAGGATGCATGATAAATCTTAACAATCTCCTCACTTGAAGGATGATTTGTAATACAAGATGCAACTTCCATACTTGGATCGTCATCAACAGTTATGATGTGAGCTTTTCCTTATCTTTTATACTTGATGACCAGTAGAAGATGAACATGTCTTTAGTTTCCCTACCGTTACGAAGTTGGTGAACATATCAACATGATTTCTAATGTCTGGATCTTCTTTAACTCAAACTGTCCATCTTCTAGATGCATCCGAATGAAGTGCTACTTCACATCAATGTGCTTGGTCCTCGAGTGAAAGACAGAATTCTATGCAAGATGAATTGCACTTTAACTATCGCTAAATAATTGCCAATCTTTACTTTCTTTATTTAGTTCTTTAATCAAACTCTTTAGTCATATCATTTCTTTGCAAGCTTCTATTTCCACTACATATCCTACTTTTGTAGTCAAGATGGTTACTATCTTTTAGAATCTAGAGATCCAACTAACGCATCCACTCTCAATGCGAAGACATGCATGTTTTGTCTTTCTTGCCATCAATATCTCCTCTAAAATTTGAGTCCATGAAACCTCAAATATAAATGTTAATGTTTCCATGACACAACGACATGGTAGAGGCACCTCTCATATATCATAACATCCACTTCACAACTTCCCAATATTTCTTGTAAGGATTTGTCATGAATCCGTTGGCAACTCCCACTGCATGGCAAATGTCTGTTCTTGTACAAACTATTACGTACATCAAACTACCAACAACAAACTTGTAGAGTACTTTGGACATGTACTCCTTCGTTGCAGGTTCTTTTTCCTTTGAAGTGTGAAGTGTCTCTCTATAAGTTTTTGAGTAGGTTTTGCATTTTTTTATTAAACATCTTCCTTGCCTTTTCGATGTGCTCTTACTAGACAATCTCGGCTTCTTTTTCCTTTTGTCTCTTCTAATATGCATTCTAAGGATTTTCTTTGCAGGACCTACATCTTTCCATCTCAAACTCCTTGGACAAGATTCTCTTGAAATTTGTTATTTCTTCATTATTGGAGCCAACAATAAGAAAGTCATCTACCTACACCAATAGAATGATGCGAAAGATAGCAAGCTTCTTGAGGTAGCAACAATGGTCACTTTGACACTTGCGGAATCATGTGTTTGTCATGAAATCATCAAAAAAAATTACCATTGTCTCAGTAATTGCTTCAAGCCATAAAGGCTTTTTTAAACTTGCATACCATGTCTTCTTTTCTAGTAGCTACATAGCCTTCCGGTTGTTACATGTAAATATCTTTATCAAGATATCCATGGAGAAACGACATCTTAACTTCCAGTTGCTTCATATGCAGGTTCTCAACTACAACAATGCTTAATATTGTCTTATGGTTGAAACATTTACAACATGTGCAAAGGTCACTGTAAAATCAACTCATGCTTTCGGTTGAAAGCCTTTTGCCACTGGTCGAGCCTTGCGCCTAAGGTACCATTAACTTCCTCCTTCACCATGTGCACCCACTTGTTGTACATGGCCTTCTTTTCCTTCGGTAGTGGGACTAAATCCCACATTATGTTGCTTGTGAGGGAGTCCAACTCATCATCTATGGCTAACTCATATTGCTTCCTTGTCTCACCTTATAGTGCTTTATCAAAGAATTCAGGCTCATCATTATCAGCCAGTAATAAGTAATTCAAGGAAGGTGGGTACCTTGTAGTGAGTTTGTTGATTCTGGAAGATTTCCATAACAACGAAGTTAGTGATTATTTTGTAGGACGGATTGCACATTCTCATCATTTGGATCTAATGTGCTTCGATCAGAAGTTTCATCAAACTCAATGCAATCCGGTTCTTCAGTTTTCTTTTCTTTTGTCAGTTCTTCCTTCCATAAGAAAGACTCATTGAATGTAACATCAATGCTTCTTATTGTCTTCTTATTCTCCAAATCCCATAACCTATATACATATTATTTGAACCATATACAACAAAGATGCACTTCCTTGCTTTAGGGTCACGCCTTCCTATGTCTTCTTGCTCAACGTGAAAGTAAGATGTGCATCCAAAGACACATAATGAAAAAGTGTTGCATTCGTTCGTGTCTATGCTTATCTGGAACTTCCTCATCTAATGAAGTAGATGGACCTCGATTGATTATGTTGATGTGTTCGCTACACCAGCCTGATGTCTCTTGGGTAGGTATGCATGTATCCTTATGCTCCTCGCATGCTCTAGAAGAGTCGTGTTCATGAGTTCAACAACACCATTCCATCTGGGCTTTTTCAAGTTCATTTTCAATCTCCTCATCTTTTTCTTGTAGTAGGATTCAAACTCCTCATTGCAATATTATCCTCAAATGTCTGACTTGAGACATTTTAACTTTAAACATGTTTTATTCTCAACAACAACATTCCACATTTTGAAGATCCCAAACACATCAGATTTATGTTTGATAAAATAAAGTCGTAATTTCCTAGTTGCATCATCGATGAAAGTAATAAAATAATAAGATCCACCAAGAAATGGTACTTGAGATGGCCCCAATATGTCTATATGAATCGGCTTTAGTCTTTCAATCCTTCATATTCTTGCAGTATTTGTGAAAGTAGATTTCTTTTGCTTTCCCAAGATACAATCTTCACAGAAGTCTGGATCAACAGTCTGCAATCCTATTAATTTTCCCTTCTTCAAAATGATCTTCATTTCATTTTCACTCATGTGACCAAGTCATGTATGCCAAATGTTAAAATCACATCCAAAGGATGCATCATTTATCCTATCATATGAGCTTGGTGCAATGTATAGGGGTCCTTTATTACCGGAGTCAGGATCTATGATCCATTGGATATCTTGCATGAACTTGAAGCGAATGATGTTACCACACTACTTTATGATACATGTCCGACAAATGAGATTCCTTATTAAACTGGGTATGTGTCTAACATTTTTCAATCTCAAGATGCCGTCATTGGGTTGGGAGAAATCAATGCCTCCCTTCTTATTATGCTCCTGCATTCATCATCTCCTGGGTACACCTTTCTAAAAGCAATTTTTCACATAATTTTGGAAGATGTCCTTTGATGGAGTGGTATGAAATGAAGCACCAAGTCCACAATCAAAGACTCGCTTCGAGCATCTGCAACATATATATAAATGCATTGTCATCCTCATCATAAGTAAGATTTACAATATTCTTACATTTGTTATTTTCTCCTTTCTACCTTTTTGGAACCTTGCATTCTGTTTTGTAATGTTCCTTTTGATTGAAATTCCAGCATACCATGGACTTTGAATCTCTAGATTTGGATCTTCCTCTTGGTGACTTACCTTGGAATGCTTTTGATTCATGTAGCTCTTCCTACATCTTCCTTCTGTAGTAACAAGTGTTCTTCTCTAGATGAAACCCAGTAACACCCTCTAACTTCAACTTTGCAAAGTCAAAAGAGTTACTAACTGCTACAGCTAATGCATTCCAACTATCAAGAAACCTAGAAAGAAGCAAAAGTGCTTTTACCTCATCATCAAACACGATCTTCGTAGACTCTAGCTGATGATGATATTATTCAGATCATTCAAGTATGAAGCCACCACTGAGTTCTCACTCATCTTTAGATTAAAAAGCTTCTTCATCAAATACATCTTATGTGATGTAGACGATTTCTCGTGCTTCTTTTCAAGGGCTTTAAAAAGATTTGTCGTGGTCGTCTCTTTTGCGATATTCGATGCCACCGATGGAGAAAGGTTGAGCCTTATCGTTTTCAGAGCCTTTCGGTCTGGGACCTTCCGCTCCTCATCCTTTATGACTCTGGACTTATCCCTTCTCTTGAAAGGTAGAGATCCTTCTGGTATAGAACATCTTCGATCTGCATCCTAGAATGTGAAATTCAATCCATTGAACTTCTTGATCTTAATCTTCGATTATCTCGTCATCTATGTAGAGGTTGATCTTCAAATCATGGTTCTCATACCCATTGTCGGGGACGGGTCCAATCAAGCGCCACACGAATAGAACTAAGATCATAGAGGAAAAGAACGCACAATCGCACAAGACAAGGATTTATATTGGTTCGACAATGTGCCTACTTCACTTGCTCACATCAAAGTCTCTGTGTTGTTGTTTGAATGATTTTGGGATACAATATGTAATGCCTCAGAGCCTCTTTTATACCGCAACATAATAATACCAATTGTGTTCAACAATCCCCATAATCAACTCTTAGCCAATCAAGATGCAAAAGGCAGATCAGGCATCTCAGCAATCTGGTTCTATAGCTCTCAACCTATCACGATGCATGAGAGAGATCAAATATCCAAATCGTTATCGTGGAGGAAAAGTGACCTTAAGATGCATCCTTCCTTATCCAGCAAAATTTCTATCACACTAAAGATGATCAATAATTGAGTACATGAGTCAACACGAGGGATATGGTTTGAAACAAACTTTATCCCTCCATCATCAATTTTTCCCGCCATAAAAATAGAAATAACTATCACTTATCTTACAATTTTATCTAACATGATTAACTTCTATCTCGTATGCCTTCCTATCAAGAATGACATAAAACTACCATTTATCTTTCCTTATCACACAAATCATCTCCCAACAAACGAACATAAATGAGGATACAACTCAATCTCCCATTATCGTGTATCATGTATCTCGCTATCGAACGAACCCTAACTATTTATTGTGAATTGGATCTATTTGCACTTGACTTGTCTATCACCGTGCTCTAAGTCAAAAATTTCCAAGTAGCATCCCCTTTAAAACTTAAATTGGAAGTCATGTGTTCATGTTTACTGATGTTCCTTTGTTGAGATATTTCTACATTCCATGTATCTTTTCAGTTATTTTATTTCCTTTTGTATATCTTATGTAATTTACCCATAGACCTCTTCCCTTTATAAGAGAGCCTAGGGTTACAAGAATAAATAACTATTTCTTTTTCTTCCAATATGGTATCAGAGCGGTGGTCCTAGATCGGAGCTCTCGTATCCCTAACCCCACCTCGTGCCCCCTCCTCCGTGCGCCGTCAGCCACATCTCCTCACACACCGCCGCGCCACGCGCGTCGCCCCACACGCGCCTCCCCACGCACGTTGCGGACCCACGCCACCCCCTCCGTGTGCCTCCACATGCACTGTCATGTGCGCCTTCACGCGCGCAGACTAGCGTATAGCAGCGCCGTCATGCGCGTTCTCGTGCGTCCACCTTTGGGCGCAGTTCTTCACGTGCGACACCTCCGCGTGCTGCTCCTCCAAGCACTGGTGTCGTTCGCTTCTTCTCACTAATAGATTTGGGGGCATAAGTCTACATATGCACCCAAATCCATGTATGTTTGTGTTACACAGTGACGGAGCCCGGCCTCCCAATGAAGTACTTATTATGTATTATATAATAGTAATAGTACATGATTTAAATACAATCGTTAAATATAAATGTTAATAAGTTGTATAAAATATCTCCCATTTATAAGTTGTATATAATTCTTCCACTCTCATTTCTCAATAAAAAAATTAATAATGTGATCTGAATACGATAATTTAATCACTAACACTTGTATGTTTTCCAAAACTACATGTTATACATATAGGGATGCAAACAATTACAGATATATCCATATCCGATCTACTACCGTATTTGTTTTATACAGATTTTTTTACATTTGTATCTGTATCCATTTTAAAATGGATACGGATATAGATATCGTTTTGATATACGCAAACAATTCTATCTGTATATCCATTTTTGTATATAAATATAATCATATTTTAACCATATATAACATAATTCTATACCTTCTTTTACCATATTTGTATAATTTTTATGATTCAAACACATTTACTAAATTTATATCGTGTGTTTTCCATCCAATTCATATATATATATATATATATATATATATATATATATATATATGGGTTGATGGGGTTGCCCCATGGAGGCAGCCAACATGGCTGCCCCGCCCCATTTTGGGGCAAATTTTTTTTATTTTTTTGAAAAATATTGCCATGTATATTCACCCCTATATCCCTCCTATTGCCATTCGAATTTCGTCAGAAACAGAAACTCCTATGGCCTCCATACAGACATGGTCTATTTAAAAAATCATGCGACCGTTAAAAAAATGACGTCTGGATGGAGGTCGTAGGAGTCTCTGCTTCTGACGAAATTCGGATGACATATAGGATGGATATAGAGATGAATATACATAGTGATATTTTTCCAAAAAAATAAAAAAAATTACGAAAATAGGATGGGTGCAGCCATGTTGACTGCCCCTAGGGGGCAACCATGTTGACTGCCCCTAGGGGTCAGCCCCATTTTCCCCATATATATATATATATAAGTCAATTCTGTAGAGTATTTCTAACATTACTCGTATGAGACCAGTATCCGATTTACATCCTTACCCATTTTTAAGGATATGGTAAGATAATTTAAAATCCGTCAATATTCGTATCTGCATCCGTATTTGCATTAAAAAACGGATAAGGATTCGGTAATACCTATATCCGTATCTATATCTGTCTATTTGCATCCTTATATAATAACTACAAGAAGAAAATAAGTATGTAGAGATTTTTAATTCGTCGTTATATTGTATGTTGTTTAATATATAATGATGAATAATATTTAACGATATTTTTTATATTTGAAATTAGGAAAGAATGCAATATCCTGTTTAGATAATTACTATTTTTAGTATAATTCTTTATGTAATTTTCTTTTTCCCTCTTCATATTTTTGTAATTTACCCAAGGATTCTTCTCCTATATAAGGGAACCCTTGGGCCTCTCATAAGGTATCCCAGTATGTTCTTTTAACATGGTATCAGAGCAACGGTCCTTTAGACCAGAGTTCCTGTATCATCCCTAATCCTAGCCCCTCCCAAACCCGACACCTGTCCCCTCCCTAACCCTATCGTGTCCCCTCCCGTAACCCAGCACCGCCCCCACCACCAGGCCGCACCCCCCGCCGCCGCCCCAGGCCCCACCTTCCCCACCGCACCCAGCGTCTTCCCCAGGCCCCCACCTTCCCCGCCGTCCCTGCCCTTGGCTCCCGCCCCCTATCGCCCCAGGCCCCCCACACCTAAAACCCTTGGCCCCCGACTCCTATCGCCGTCGTGCGCCCAAGCCCCCGCCCCCTATCGCCCTTGACCCCACCCCCGTGCCGCCACCAAGCTTCCCCCGCCCCGCCAGCCCCCGTGCCGCCACCAGCCCCCCCGCCCCTACCTCCCCAGCCTCCCCGTACCCAGCCCCCATGCCCAGCCCCGTACCTTCCGTGCCCCCCAGTCCCGTGCCCCCCACCCCCCACGCCTTGCGCCTTGCCCCTGCGCCTCACGCCTCATCTGCAACGCCTTCCCACGCGCCTCGCAACATTGCCTGCGCCAGAGAAACAACGATCCCACCACGGCTGTGCGGAACCCGCGACCCCATAGTCCCTTGAAGCCCTGCCCATATGCCCCTGAAGTCCTGTCCCGACTCTTAGGCGTCCTACCAGATAGAGGACCTTTAAGTCCGATTTTCGGCAAGCAACAAGAAGTAGAAAGGATGGTTGTATGAGTCTGCACATTCAACCAATCCTTCGTATGAATATGTGAGACTCGTTTATATTGGTCTATCCTCCGATCGTTTTTCGTTATTTGGCTATCAATATGTCAGACAACAAAGGGGACATCTTCTCATCCGGAACTTTCAAGGGTCCGGCTCCCATCGTTAAGATGGATGGGACCGACTATGAGTTGTGGTCCCATGCAGTTCCTCACCCTCATGCAGTGCAACAACAAGGAGCACATCCTGACAGATCCAGAGCCAGAGGACAAGACCAGAGCAAATGCTTCTTGGAAGCAAGATGATGCATATGCACGTATTTGGCTTTGTGGGACCCTTTCTACAGAGATAGCCAATGATATACTAAATAAGCCCACTACCAAGGCAATGTGGGACACTTTGGCTTCCACCTATGCACAGGCGAAGAATGAAGCAAAAAATCTTCAACTACAGTTTGATATCTACAACACCAAGCAGAATGGTCGCCCCTTGCATATTTACTACTCTTCGCTACGTGCATGTTTGAAAAACTCCATAGCTACATGCCCATCACGACGTCTATTGAGCAACATAAGACGTATAGGAACTCCACGATGGTTTGGAGTTTTCATGGCTGGACTTGATAGAGATTATGATGCTGCACGTACTCATCTTATTACTGGAGCAGACATTCCCCCTACCGAGGAGGCTTATAGCCGTCTCAGCCGGCTCACTATCCCGTCGACATCCACGTCTTCGCACTCCTTAGCAATGGCCGCTTCTCGTGGTCGAGGTGGGGCGATCCAGTTCAGAGGGCGTACACCCCGAGGAAGAGGCGGTGGACGACATCGTGGCCCCTGCACCTACTGCCGCAAGCCTGCACATGCAGAGGATACATGCTATCAGAAGTATGGATATCCTGTTTTTGGTCGAGCAGCAGAGCATATTGTGTCTTCAGAGATTTCAGCTCCACAAGCTGATCCGCGCTTGGATGATATTGTCTCTCGCATTCGAGAGATCATGACTCGTAGTACCACCACAGATACCGCTACAGCAGCCAGAGCCTCTTCGAGCTCCTGAGGTATCACCTATGCCTTTACTGGTAGTACGAATACAGACATGATAGAATGGATTATGGACTCTGATGCTTCTCACCACTTCTGCGGAGACAGAACACAACTGAAGTCCTACAGGGCTATACCACCCATCAGATGGGTTGTCATTGCTAATGGTGACCACTTACCTGTTACAGGATAGGGGGAGGTGCAGTTGACACTGTCCATACGTCTGAAAAATGTTTTATATGCTCCCGTGTTTCAAATGAATTTACTTTGTATTAGTCAGATTAATAAGGATCTGCACTGTCGTGCCATCTTTTGACCCTTGATCTCTTGTGTTTCAGGACATACTCACGGGCAGGGTGATTGGAAGTGACCGTGAGCAGCGGGGACTCTACAGACTGGTCCAACCTCCTTATGCTAGTGTTTCTATTATACCTATTGGACCTGTCTCTCCTTACTTGTGGCATCTTAGGTTTGGACATCTTCCTCTGCAGAAGTTATGTCATGTTTTCCCTCAGATTTCTACGAGATCTTCCTTTCAATGTGAAGCATGCCAACTTGGGAAGCATCACCATTCATCTTTTCCATCCCGTCAGAGTCGGAGCAGTTCTCAGTTATTTGAGCTCCTTCATTTAGACATTTGGGGTCCTAGTCGTGTTCCTGATCTCCAAGGACACCGTTTTTATCTTGTAGCTGTCGATGATTTTTTCTAGACTTTCTTTGGGTCTTCTTATTGAAAAACAAGTCTGAGGCTGGATCCATTATCAAGTATTTTATTAGTGAAATAAAGAATATTTTTTCCACCAATGTCAAGTATATTCGTTCTGACAATGCCTTGGAATTTTGCACCTTACATCTTTCTGAGTTCCTTAGATCCCATGGCATTATACATCAGACCTCATGTATCTACACTTCCCAGCAGAATGGTGTTGTCGAGTGTAAACACTGTCACTTACTTGATGTAACCAGAACATTGTTGATACAGAGCCGTGCTCCTCATTCTTACTGGGGTGATGCTGTCCTTACTGCTTGCTATCTGGTAAATCGTATGCCCTCATCCGTGTTAGGAGAAAAGATTCCTTACTCGATTGCGTTTCTCGAGAAGGATCTCTTCTCTCTTACACCTCGTGTGTTAGGATCTGTTGCATTTGTTCATGATGTCTCTCCAGGGCATGACAAGCTCTCTCCTAGAGCTGTCAAGTGTGTATTTGTCGGCTACTCTCGTACCCAAGAGGGGTATCGCTGCTTTGATCCACTAAGCCAAAAATATTTTGTTAGTGCTGACGTTACGTTCTTTGAGTCGGTCATGTATTTTTCTCCTACAGGTGACAGACTTACTCCATCTGACTCCGATGATGAGATATACATGCCACCACCTCCTACAGTTGGTTCTTCACCTTCAGCTCTTCCTCCTCCACTGCCACCACCTCCGCCACCACCACCACCACCTCCGCCACCACCACCTTTACCTCATGTTGTCGCTCTATTCGCCATGCTCACAGGCCTTGCCCATCATCCAGCACGCCTCAGGTATGTAATGAGCATATTATTTCTACCGACGGTACTACTGAGTTAACTGTACAACAGGAGGAGCAGGCACCCTCTCAAGAGGGAAATATACAGGCCCAGGATGTAGCACATGATCTTGACGTACCGATTGCTCTGCGAAAGCAGAAACTGGCGTGTGCTACTTACCCTATTACAACCCAAACTTCTTTGAGAAGGTTGTCAGGGGATTTCAGGAGATTTACGCTAGCACTATCAGCCGTACAGATACCACATACATATCAGGAGGCTCTCAAAGATAGTCAGTGGAGGTTAGCCATGGAGGAGGAGATGGCTGCGCTACAATCACGCGGTACGTGGAGTCTTGTTTTTGCTCCTATTGATGCATCAGTCGTGGGATACAAATGGGTGTTCACTGTGAAACACTGTGCGGATGGCAGTGTGGATCGCTATAAGGCGGAGACTTGTGGCACGAGGATTTACTCAGACATATGGGGTGGACTACCATGATACTTTCTCCCCAGTTGTCAGACATTCTACTCTGCGCATTCTCCTTGTTGTTGTTGTGACACGAGATTGGCCTCTGTATCAGCTTGATGTGAAGAATGCATTTCTCTATGGTGACCTACAAGAGGAGATCTACATGCAGCAGTTCACCTGGGTTTGCTGTTGAGGGGGAGTGTTAGAAGGTTTGCAGATTGCACAAGGCTATCTATGGCCTCAAGCAAAGTCCAAGAGCATGGTTCCAAAAGCTCTCGGGACTTGATAGAGCGGCAAGGGTTTGCGATATCAACTGCTGATCACTCATTGTTCATATAGAAGACCCAGAGAGGTATTTCAATCATTCTTGTTTATGTTGATGACATTATTATTACAGGAGATGACGAGCAGGGTATTCAAGATGCCAAGGATTTCCTAGGTCAACAGTTTGTGACCAAGGACCTTGGACATTTACGTTACTTACTCGGAATAGAGTTTGCCAGGAATCAACGGGGTCTTGTAATGACCAGAGAAAATATGTTATAGATCTTCTTTCAGAAATTGGCATGGCAGATTGTAGACCTGCCACTACTCCGCTTGACCCAAGCATGAAGTTCTATGATGATGATACTGAGGAGGTCGACAAGAGAAGATACAGAGAGCTTGTTGGCAAGCTACTATATGTAACTATTACCATGCCCGACATAGCATTTGCGGTTAGTAAAGTGAGTCAGTTCATGGAGCAACCCAGACAGGCACATATGGATGCAGTCCATATGATTCTGAGATACTTGAATACTACACCTGGTACTGGACTTCTTTTCAGCAGAGGCACATCTCTTTCAGTGACAGCATATGCAGATGCAGACTATGCTGGGTGTCCAAAGGATAGAAAGTCTACGTCTGGATTTGCTGTGTTCATAGGGAATTCTCTGGTTTCATGGAAGAGTAAGAAGCAGACTGTGGTTGCTAGATCAAGTGCTAAATCAGAATACATGGCCATGGCACATGCTAGTACAGAGATGATGTGGGTCAGATCCGTTCTCACTGACCTAACTATAGAAGTACCTCTTCCCATGCACCTCCAATGTGATAATCAAGCTGCTCTCTTCATTGCAAATAACCCAGCCTTTCATGAAAGGACGAAGCACATAGAGGTAGATTGCCACTACACTCGTGACATGATGCAGAAAGGTATTATCACTACTACGCATATCAGTTCTAGAGACCAGACAACATATATACTTACAAAGGCTCTAGCAAGAGGACCTTAGCAGAAATGTTGTTCCAAGCTGAGTCTTATTGACATCTACGCTCCATCTTGAGGGGGAGTGTTGAGATAATTACTATTTTTAGTATAATTCTTTATGTAATTTTTTGTTTCCTCTTCATATTTTGTAATTTACCCAAGGTTCTTCTCCTATATAAGGGAAGCCTTAGGCCTCTCATAAGGTATCCCAGTATGTTCTTTTAACATATCCATTGTTATATCAATACCGTTGGTCCATATAGTGATGCTTAACCGTCACAATTTTAATATCGAGGATTAGTGAGATTCTGAAAAATATGACGAATAAGTGTTGCTATATTGACCTTCCCTAATGATATAGTAATAGATATGACATTTGTCTCTAATTTTTTAAATAAAAACTATTTTGTAACAAATAATACTCATAGTTATATATTTAGCAACATATGAAATATTGATAGATTAAAAAAACATCCATACATACGTATTTCATTGTAGTGAATTATTACCTTTAAATGTGTATAATCAACTTTTAGCAGTTACATGTTGTACGTGTTCTGACCTTTATATCTTTTTATGAACTTTCATTTTTAATATAAATAAACCCATTAGAAGGATGGATTATTAAAATAATTGTCAAAACTAGAACGTAAAGAGTAATTACACTATGCAAAAGATACCAAAATAATGGTATAAATGATTAGTTATGGACAAGCATATAGGTGTTATCATGTCCAAATTTATTTTAATACATGAGTATGGATGCCAATATAAGATATCAACGAATATGAAATAATGTGTTACTGTATCTTGAAAATTATAGATATAAAATGAATATGGATTGAATACGATACAATCACAAATACTTTGTAAATTAGCTTATATATATATGAATTCAATGGCTTATTATGATACAAATACAATATATATCTCATAAAATATATATAAAATATATAGAAAATGTTAAAAATTTGTTATATGTAATTTAAAATAAATATACAACTAAAATATAAAATATAGACAAAAATGTATGTGGATACTAAAGTGTCATTTATATATGTATTCATTTTAATACAGATAAATATGTACGTGTCAAAATATATTATAAGGAACATGTACATATATATATATATCCCTTTGCATCCCTATATTAAGTACGATAGAATTTTACTTTTTAAAAATATTAAATTTAATTGTACTACTTAACATCGTATTAATAAAAGTTTTTTTTGTGATTTGAAGAATTTTGTAAGGACCTTTTTGTCCATATAATGTGTGTTTGGATATTTATGTAAAATCGTTAGTTTATAGGGGTATCTTTGTAAAAAATTCCTTGTAAATAATATTAATAATTAAAACGATAAATAATAACATAGCTAAACTTTATATATATATATAATATCTACATGTATATGTATGTATATATATATGTATACGTATGTGTGTAATCTCAATAATCCCCCCCTCCAAAGTAAAAATTTCTGGCTTCGTCCATGTTTGTGTAGACATTCACCTTCGGTCTACAAACCCTAATCTTCTACATCCGGCAAGATGTCTGAGAACAAAGTTGATGTACCAGTCACTGGCGCATTCAAAGGTCCGATGCCTATTGTTAAATGGACGGGACAAACTATGAGCTCTGGGCTATGCAGTTCATGAGCCTTATGAAATCGAATTGTAAGAAACACATTATTACTGAGGAAGAACCGGTGGAGAAGACTGTGGTAAACACCTCATGGGAGGCGGATGATGCATATGCCAAGGTTTGGCTTTTCGGAACATTGACGATTGAGA
Source organism: Ottelia alismoides (assembly GCA_037367405.1). Classification (NCBI taxonomy): domain Eukaryota; kingdom Viridiplantae; phylum Streptophyta; class Magnoliopsida; order Alismatales; family Hydrocharitaceae; genus Ottelia; species Ottelia alismoides. The sequence continues at coordinate 2,125 of JAZKJV010008966.1, read as the reverse complement.
TCGTCAATGATGTGTTACAACGGCCCACCGCTAAAGCAATGTGGGATATCCTCGCAGTAACATATTCTCAAGCGAGGAATGAGACAAAGATCCTCCAACTCCAGCATGACATATTCACTATCAAGCATAACAGACATCCTCTGCATTCATTGTATACATCCTTGCGTGGGATGTTTGAGAAGCTTCACAGTTTCATGCCTCTAACGGTAACTCCAGAGCAACAAAAGACATATAGGAATGCTACCATGGTATCCTAGCAGTACTTGACCCTGAATATGATGCTGCTCTCCTCAGATTCTTGTCGATGCCACTATTCCCCCCATGGAGGAAGCGTTCCGCAGGCTCAACAGAATTACTATTTCTTCCGATGTTTCTAGTCAGACTTCCTCGGCCATGGCAGTCTCCCGAGGAAGAGGAGGTCATTCTACTCTTCGTGGACACCGACCTCATGGTAGAGGAGGTCGCACTCGTCAGCCCTGCACGTTTCTATCACCGCCCAAGCCATATTGAGGAGACATGCTATTCCAAGCATGGGTTCCCAGCTTCGGCCCACGTTGTAGAATATATTGAGTCTCTTGTTGCTTCTACTCTAGATCAGAGGTTTGAGCACCTAGTAGCCATATTGAGGGATATCATACCTCCTTCCACATCACCATCCTCAGAAGATCACTCAGATGTGGCAGCCTCAGCTCCTGTCAGTACCTCTGCTGCTGCCAGCACCTTAGGTACCTATGTTTTTTACATCATGTCATGGCTCTGAGATTTCAGAATGGATTATGGACTCAGGTGCAACACATCATCTATGTGGAGACAGACATCAGCTTACGTCATATAGACAGGTTCGGCCATGGCAAACAGTTGTGATAGATTATGAGACTCATTCCTCGATCACATAACATGGAGAGATCACCTTGACGCCTTCGATGCATCTGCAGAATGTGTTACATGCTCCAGATTTCTCTATGAATTTTCTTTCTATTAGTCAGATTACCAAGGATTGCATTGTCGAGCTATTTTTGACCCATCGTCTCTTGTTTTTCAGGACATTCTAACGGGCAACGTGATTGGGTATAGCCGTGAGCAGGGTGGCCTCTATCGTCTGGTTCAGACTCCATTTGCTGGCATATCTTCTCTTTCGTCTGGCTCTGTCTCTCCATTCACTTGGCACCTCCGGTTGGTCATCTCCCTCTTCAGAAGATGTGTCATACGTTGCCGTAGATTTCACCTACTTCTTCCTTTCAGTGCGAAGCTTGTCAGCTGGGAAGCATCATCGGTCTGCATTTCCCAGTCGTCATAGTCAGAGCAGTAGCTCCCTTTTTGAGTTATTTCATGTTGGCATCTGGGGTCCTAGTCGTGTACCTGATCATCAGGGACACATATTCTATCTTGTAGCTCTGGATGATTTTTCACATTTGTCATGGATGTTTCTTTTGAAAAATAAATCTGAAGCTAGAGGATGCGATCAGAACCTTTATTAATGAAGTGAAAAATATTTTCTCTACCTCTGTGAAGTTTGTAGGAACTGATAATATATAGGAATTTTGTACTCATGATATATCTCATTTCCTTTCATCTAGAGGGAACATCTTGTCCTTACATCTATCAGCGGAATGGTGTTGCTGAGAGAAAGCATCGTCATCTTCTTTATGTCACTCGGACTCTCCTCATTTATAGTCGTGCACCACACTCCGTTCTCACGGCATGCTATTTGGTGAACTGTATGCCGTCATCTGTCTTGGGTGAGAATATTCCTTTCTCCATAGACTTTCATGAGAAGAAGTTATTCTCACTCACCCCTCGTGTGTTAGGTTCTGTCACTTTTGTTCACCAGTTGATTCCTGGTCTTGACAAGCTTGCTCCTCGAGCTGTCAAATGTGTGTTTGTTGGATACTCCAGGACTCATAAAGGATATCAGTGTTATGATCCTCTGCGCAGAAAAATATTATATCAGTGTTGATGCCACGTTTTTTGAGTCTGTGATGTACTTCTCTCCTACAGTTGATAGGTTGGCTTCATCGAACACAAAGGACACAGTCTATATGCCACCTCCTCCCATGCATGTTGTCCCACCTCCACCAACTACATCTCCACCACCATGACCGTCGCCATTCTCCATCCCCTCCTA